>BLSH010201087.1:901210-911283 GCA_018402905.1 Glandirana rugosa
GATGTGGTGAGGGCTTTGCGGGTATATTGAAGTTCTACAGCTTCTTTTAGGAAGTCTGATTCGTTATTTTTGCTGACAGAAGGGTCGCGCAAAGGTTTGGCGGCTTCGTCAACTACCGTATCACGTTGGATACGGAGGACCGTGACTCATGCATATGAGATTCGGGGCAAGGTTCCCCCGTTTTCCAGTCACGGCTCATTCCACCAGGGCAGTTGGTACTTCCTGGGCGTTTAGACACCAAGCTTCGGTGTCCCAGGTGTGCAAGGCTGCTACTTGGGCCTCAGTGCACACGTTTACTAAGTTTTACAAAGTTGATGTTGTAGCATCCTCGGATGCTGCTTTTGGCCGCAAGGTATTACAAGCGGCAGTTTAGGCGCGGTTAGCGCCGCCTGAGAGGGCGTCTGTCTGTTGGGTACATTCTGTTATGGTTTGCCCACCCCTCTTGATTGGCACAGCTTTGGGACGTCCCCATGTGTCATAAGAATTGCGTCTGTCAGTGAACGGAAGAGAAAAAGGGATTTTTTGTATAACTTACCGTAAAATCCTTTTCTCTGAGTTCACTGACAGACGCAGCACCCACCCCTCTGCGTTGGTTTTGTACAGCTTGTTACGAACTGATGTGCTATGCAGGGCAGGGGGATTATATGCTGAGGTGAGGACGGCCCCCTGGGAGGGGCCAACCTACACTTTTGTTTGTTTTGCCTAGTCTACTCCTAGTAGGATGAGCATAACCCCATGTGTCATAAGAATTGCTGCGTCTGTCAGTGAACTCAGAGAAAAGGATTTTACAGTAAATTATACAAAAAATCCCTTTTTTGTAGATATGCTTTAAGTACTTGGTAAATAAAAATTACATTTATTTTATGTCTTGCACAGGATACATCACAGCAACCAGCAATTCCTGATGCAAACCTTCTGCAGCAGTCACCTGATGATAAGTGGAAAAATGTAAGTTTGCTGCTTTGATTGTTGCTCTCCTTATCTGTTTGCATTTTTATGACATAAAGGCCACTTGTACAAGTTTTAAGAAATCCTTGGTTTTGCATTCAGTCTGAAAAAATTGATTTTTGTGCTTAATAAACTTTTACCGCTATTACAATCAATCTCTAGCTTTTTCTGTTCTTTGTAGGAGCATTCATATCCACTTGCAATCATGTGAAAGAAAGGAATGAAATGGCCCTTTATCAAGTTTTCCGCACATCCTTATATGATTGCACTTTTCACTGACTCTTTATTCAGTCTGTAACAGTTTGTTATTGGGCAGTGCAACATAGGGCTGCAGAGATTTTCATAATTACGGTAGTTAATTAAGGGCTAGTTCACACTATATGTGTATGGTGGTACATTGCCATTGATTCTGAATGGCATTCTAATATTCAAATATGCAGAGAAAAGAAATACACATGCCCCTTGGCACACCACAGGGTGCAGATGTGAATGTTTTTTTACACTGTAGTGCCTTCATTAGGTAAAAATAGTTCAGGTTCTTTTTTTTTATTGCTTTTTAAGGGCCCATTTGGAGAAATGGGCCGCTTTATTAGCGTTACATATGATAATCTACCAATCCTTGGAAGCCGTGGCTGTATTTTTCATTCGGTATAGACAGAGTTCATCGGGCAAGATTAAAGCTGGGGAAGAGGTTGTTTAAATATGAATGGTCTATTTTTCCTAAGTAACAGGTTGGAAAGTGTTGTTTCAATGTTTGGACAAGTCGGGTATCGTGAACAGTTCAATCATTTCCTACTAATAAGCTCCCATCTGCAGTTTGGTTAGTTTTTAGAAATCCAGGTTTAAAGGTATTTCAACACCCATTTCATTCTAATATTGCTATTTGTATTATCGTTTTTAATGTAGGTGAACAATAAAGAGGAAGTCTCTCCACCACACTTAGGCAACATGATTAAATTAGAGAAAGATTTTTATTTGCCAAACCCATAAAGATAAATAATGGGGTATTTACATAGCTAACCCAGTGAAATTGCAGTCAATGTTCTGCACATTTTATATCAAAACATCTTAGTAAATAGAAGACAGATGTACTGTATGCTGATAAATTCCGCTGGTCTGTTGCGAGCCATTTTGTAGTCAGGAGCGGCTTCATCAGTGATACCGCAGAATCGTCACCGCATATATCAGGCTTGTACAAACCACACAATATCAGAGATATACGCACAAGGTGCTTAAAGCTACCCTCGACGAGAACACAGCCAAATCAGAGCATAAGCTAAATGTAACAGCAGGTCCAAACAACAAAAACAAAGCTTGAGCGGCTGCACATCTTGCTCAGACCTGCTATTACATTTAGCTTATGCTCTGATGTGGCTGGTCGTGGCCCCCCCGTCTCCCCTCTGGGTGGTCCAGTGTCCGAAATGATGCCCACTCTCTGGTTTCTTGTTGAGAGTGGGTTTACACACCCTGTGCAGGGTAGTTCTTTAATATTGAGTGGTTTGTACAAGCCTGATCTCTGCGGGGGTGTTTCTGCTGTATCCCTGATGAAGCAGCTGCGGACTGCGAAACACATTGAAACAGACCTTATCAACGTACATCTGTCATCTATTTACAAAGATGTATTTATATAATGTGAATAACATTGATTGCAATTTCACTGTGGTAGCTATGTAAAGACCCCAACATTTATCTTTTTTATGGATTTGTCAAATAAAAATGTTTCTTTTATCTTATCATGTTGCCTGAGTATGGTATGAAGCCTCTAAAGTCACTTTTGGTGTAGAGAATTCCTCTTTATTGTTCTTTAGTATATGTTTGGTAAGTGTCATCGTATGCCCACTCCTCGAGATGTGGCATAATATCTTTGTTCTAGTTTTTAATGTAGGCATTTTTATTACAACTAAAGGGGATGAATTTGTCCAGTTGACATCATAGGTTTCTTAATAATTATTTCACAACAAAACCCAATAGTGTGGTGCTAATGCTAGTAGGATTCACATTTTGTAAAACTGTAGATTTGCTGTAACAGCTTGTCCACCTCAAGCCCTTTTTTGATAGATGTAAATGAATATAATTACTTGTCAAATTCTTTAATTTTTTCCTGAAGAAGAAACTTTGGTTCTCCAAAACTGATGATGAGCAATATTATTTGCTTATTGAGTTATATTGACATTTTGTATATAGGTGGTCACATTTTCTTATTTCCCAATTTTGTTGTGTTTTTGCCATTCCCTAATATTTATTTAAAAAACATTACATGGAACATTCTTGCATAGCACATGCTGAAAACACATCAATGAATGAGTTGTGTATTTTTCATACAGTCCATGCATTTTTCCTTAGTGTATCTTACAAAGTATATACAACACATAGCCAAATACTTTTTAAAACTTGGCGAAGTAAATACGTATTATAATTGAATGTTTTTCTTAAAAGTGTGCAAATGGTCTAGTTTGCCTTAGTTTTATAAATTAATGTAAGCAGTAGGTCATTTAAATGTATTTTGTCCGTGCAGTATATTTACTTTTATATTTGGTAATGATTTTTTCGTTCTTGGATTTTGTAGTGAGGCCAGGTAGAGTGAGGGGAGCCAGAAATAAATTACTTCTTCCTAGCACAGTCAGTGAGCACATGGAATGGTCTCCCTACCGCCTGACAAAAAGGATTAAATGTAATTTGAACAACATAAAAGGCTGAAAAAAATCAAACAAAATTAATACAGAAGGTGAATAGGCCAAACTACCAGAGTTGCTATTGCCAGTGCTCGGCTCTTAAGAGTCAGTCTTCTGGGTCCTAATTGGCCTTTTCTTTTTAATATTCTTTACCTACTGTGTACCATTTTATTAAAGGGACTTACTGTAATGACCGTGTTTTGCTTTCTTTTTTTCTGATAACATTGATGATGGCTTTATATGCATTTTATCCCCAACAGACTGTAGTTTTTCGCTCTGTGCCAGCTCAGGCAGACACTGCAGGTTCCTCAGCTTCTGGACAGCAAGGGCAGCAGCCAGCTGTGGCAGATGTTATCCAGCAGCTTCTAGAGCTGTCCGAGCCGGGGCCTGTAGAAAACCCTCAGAATCAGCAGTCAGGACAGCCACTGAATATCGCTGTGGGTATTAATAGAGACATTTTACAGGTGAGTAAGGGCACTTTAAGATAAGGTAGCTTGGTTTCTGCAAATTAGGTAGCTTGGTTTCTACAAAAATAAAAGGAAATGCTTATGTTACTTATAGAGTATCTGTTAAATTTCTAACACAAATTAGAAAACAAGAACAAGTGTATGTGGCTTCTTTGAGACACATGGACACATTTTCCTCCATTTTCCTTATAATTCCTGCCCTGACATTTATACAAATAAAGGAAAAAGCATACTTGGTTGTGATTTAGAAAACCCCTGGTCTTGTACTTCTTTATGTAAACATATTAGTTAAAGTTAGCAATAGTTTAAAGGTACAGTTCAATTACACACAAGCATCCTAAACTCAGGTGACTTACCTGCTGCATGGTCCTAAATTTAATGTGAGCATACACTTTATGCAGCTGGATTCCCTACTTGGTAAAATCCTATAGCTTCTGCTATTTTTATATTTTCTGTTTCAAATTTTGTATTGCTTTCCAGAGAAATATAACAAATAAGACAATCTGACAACACAAAATGAAAGTCATTATGATCTCAGGTTCCAGATACCGCCCCCTGTAATTCTTTTTTAATTTTTTGTGCTCTTAAAGCAATATTGTATTGCAATAGATGTATATGATACCAGGTATCACCAGCAGTTGCAAGGGAGATGGTGGCTAGCAGTGAAGACCTTTATGTGATTTACTTGGGAAATCAAGGCAGTAGTATCCCCAGAATTAGGCTGATAACAGAAGAATGGAGCAGGAGACAGCTACGGGACATAGTGATTTGAAGAGAGATAAGAAAACTGCATTTTTAATGTGCCCAGCTCAAATTTCATGAATTGGGTTTACATCCACTTTAAACCCCTTTGATAACTGTATATGAATACAGTCGGAATACATACTCAGTTGCATATATTTGTGCTTGTGTACTATTTGCTTCAGTTATATTCTATGGCAATATCCATATCTTTCTTTTTATTAGCCGCCTTCTTTTACTTTTTTTAAATGTATAGTTTGTTGCCTTTGATTGCGAGGAAATGTTTGTTGAGGTCTACAATAAAATTTGTATTTCAGTTCATATGTGCTTCTCCCTGCACGGAAAGGACATAGAAGTGATTTGAAATCTTTTATAAGGGAACACAGACAAAAACAGAAACACATGTTTAGAAGAGTGAGGAAGGGTCAGAATGTCTGTGCCTTCCAGTTTTTGGGACACTTGCACCATTCTATTTCTTGACTGGACACCGCTGTGATTTGAAGTGTGGGAAGATCCTCCAAAATGGGGCTACAGACTGAGATAAATACAGTATCTCACAAAAGTGAGTACACCCCTCACATTTTTGTAAATATTTTATTATATCTTTTCATGTGACAGCACTGAAGAAATGACACTTTGCTACAATGTAAAGTAGTGAGTGTACAGCTTGTATAACAGTGTAAATTTGCTGTGCCTTCAAAATAACTTAACACACAGCCATTAATGTCTAAACTGCTGGCAACAAAAGTGAGTACACCCCTAAGTAGAAATGTCCAAATTGGGCGCAATTAGCCTTTTTCCCTCCCCAGTGTCATGTGACTCGTTAGTGTTACAAGGTCTCAGGTGTGAATGGGGAGCAGGTGTGTTAAATTTGGTGTTATCGCTCTCACTCTCTCATACTGGTCACTGGAAGTCCAACATGGCACCTCATGGCAAAGAACTCTCTGAGGATCTGAAAATAAGAATTATTGCCCTACATAAAGATGGCCTAGGCTATAAGAAGATTTCCTAGACCCTGAAATTGAGCTGCATCATGGTGGCCAAGACCATACAGCAGTTTAACAGGATAGGCTCCACTCAGAACAAAGAAGTTGAGTGCACGTTCAGCGTCATATCCAGAGGTTGTCTTTGGGAAATAGCTGTATGAGTGCTGCCAGCATTGCTGTAGAGGTTGAAGGGGTGGGATGGTCAGCCTGTCAGTGCTCAGACAATACGCCGCACATTGCATCAAATTGGTCTGCATGGCTGTCATCCCAGAAGTTAGCCTCTTCTAAAGATGATGCAAAGAAAGCCCGCAAACAGTTTGCTGAAGACAAGCAGACTAAGGACATGGATTACTGGAACCATGTCCTGTGGTCTGAGGAGACCAAGATAAATGTATTTGGTTTAGATTGTGTCAAAAGACAAGTGTGTCTTGCCTACAGTCAAGCATGGTGGTGGGAGTGTCATGGTCTGGGGCTGCATGAGTGCTGCTGGCACTGGGGAGCTACAGTTCATTGAGGGAACCATGAATGCCAACATGTACTGTTACATACTGAAGCAGAGCATGATCCCCTCCCTTTGGAGACTGGGCCGCAGGGCAGTATTCCAACATAATGACACCAAACACACCTCCAAGATGACCACTTCCTTGCTAAAGAAGCTGAGGGTAAAGGTGATGGACTGGCCAAGCATATCTCCAGACCTAAACCCTATTGAGCATCTGTGGGACATCCTCAAACAGAAGGTGGAGGAGCGCAAGGTCTCTAACATCCACCAGCTCTGTGGTGTCGTCATGGAGAAGTGGAAGAGGACTCCAGTGGCAACCTGTGAAGCTCTGGTCAACGCCATGCCCAAGAGGGTTAAGGCAGTGCTGGAAAATAATGGTGGCCACACAAAATATTGACACTTTGGGCCCAATTTGGACATTTTCACTTAGGGGTGTACTCACTTTTGTTGCCAGAGGTTTAGACATTAATGGCTGTGTGTTGAGTTTTTTTGAGGGGACAGCAAATTTACACTGATATACAAGCCGTACACTCACTACTTTACATTGTAGCAAAGTGTCATTTCTTCAGTGTTGTCACATGAAAAGATATAATAAAATATTTACAAAAATGTGAGGGGGGTACTGACTTTTGTGAGATTCTGTACATCACAGGAATGTTATCTCTTTCCTCCAACACTTTCCAAAGCAGAAAAAATTGGCTGGCTTTAAAACCCCTTTGCATCAGCACAGTACCACCTCCCAACTACTTATGTCTTTATTTTTTTTTATACTCGTTGATCCTGCCAGTAAAATTGACTATAGTCACTTTTCTACCAAAGAGTAACAACATTGTAATGTGAAAATATGCACAGCATTGTCACTTTCCACAATGCTGCGGCTGCTAGGCTACATCTGTATGCTGTCACACTGCCTCTCCTATTGGTGGATTAGCATTGAAACCTCTGAGTAAGAGGCTAGCTACTCTCACAGCTGCCATGCTGCTTATAACCCTGACCCTCATCATTGTTAACTGACTAAAAACAGCTTTCCTAGAACAGTCAGTGCTAATAAACTGGCTCAATAAGAAGTACAGAAAGGCCTGTTGGGAAATAATGTCAAAGGCATTGGTAAAATATCACCTGGAAATTATGTTCACAGCACTGCGTATGCCTGTCCAAAGCCATTGCCATTCAGAAAGAGAATAATCATGTGGTCCTGTCATAAACTGCAATAAAGGTTATTTTGTGTGATAATGTGACTGAGACCACATTAAAGCGCAGTTCCACCCAAAAGTGGAACTTCCGCTCGTCCGCTTCCTCCCCCCTGGTGTCACATTTGGCATCTTTCGGGGGGCAGGGGGGAGGGGATACCTGTTTTTGACAGGTGTCCTTTTCCCCACATCCAGGAGCCTGGGCCGTGACATCAGCAGCCCGGCTTCCTCTTTCTCCTCTACCGCCGGGCCATTGAGAGAGCGCGGCGGCGGCTGCGCAGTAGAGGCCCGGCATGAAGCCAAAAGGCTCCACTGCTGGGTTCACTTACCCTCAATGGCGGCGGCAGCACTCGACCAGCCAATCCGACGATCGGTGGCGGTAAGTGTCCTAAAGTTAAAAGTCAGCAGCTACTGTATATGTAGCTGCTGACTTTTAATTTTTAAAGGGGCGGCGGCCCTCCACTTTAACATTATGCTCTCTATGCAATCCCATTTACAGTTAGTGTTTATTTTGCTTGACAACTGCTTCAACTAGTGCAGTTAGGCCTAGGAGGCTGTTTATTGACTTCTACCAAGGCAAATAAAGTACAAGTATACTGCTGTCAATTACTTTACAGTCATATTAGTTTTGTCTTTAATTTATTGGCAAATTAAGTATCACATTTTCAGATGTAATGTGAAACATGGTCCTAGAAACAACACACTTTGGGAAGTCTTTCAATTGCTAGCTTTTTTTTTTATAGGTATCGCTTTACTAGATAATTGTATTTGGATAAAAAATGACTTAAAAAGGTGCAATGATTAATGGCATTTTCTTTTCTATTGGTTTCTTGTTAGCAAGCTCTAGAAAACAGTGGGCTGTCATCAATTCCAGTTGTGCCACTCTCCAGTGACACAAGTCAAGCCAAGACAACCGATCAAGAAATTGAATGTCTTTCAAGCCAGCAAATGGACTGTAATGACCAGGAGCCTGGGGCGGTTCAAGAAGATCAGGATAAGACCGAGAAGTCTGAGAAAAGGATATTTAAAAAGAAATCTCCATTTGCGCCAGGTAGTACTGTGACTGACTGAGACAAATCCTGTAGTAATACAAGAAAGCTTTCTAGGTATAAAGTCCAACCTGTGTGTGTGCTTTTATGTTAATAGTACATTGTATACCCCTGTATGTTGTGGTCGTTAAGGTGCCCATCTAATCATTTTTTTAAACTATCGATGCTCCCCGCTGAAACCACAGCTTGTGGAAGGGAATTCCACATCCTTACCAATCTTACAGTAAAGAACCCTCTACGCAGTTTAAGGTTAAACCTCTTGTCTTCTAATTTTAGTGAATGGCTGCGTGTCTTTTAAAATTCCCTTTCACTGAAAAGCTTTTTCCCTATTGTGGGGTCACCAGTATGGTATTTGTACATTGAAATCATATCCCCTCTCAAACGTCTTTTCTTCAAAGAGAACAAGTTAAATGCTTATAGACTTTCCCCATAGCTGAGATCCTCCAGTTCCTTTATTGATTTTGTTGCCCTTCTCTAGACCCTCTCGAGTCCCAGCACATCCCTCCTGAGGACTGGTGCCCAGAATTGGAGGGCATACTCAAGATGCGGCCGGACCAGAGTCTTGTATAGTGAGAGAATTATCGTTTTATCTCTGGAGTTAATCTCCTTTTTAATGCATACCAATTTCCTGTTGGCTTTGCTTGCAGCAGCCTGGCATGCCAATGCTGAGACTGTCATCTGCTAGGGCCCGCAGGTCCCTTTCCATCCTAGATTCCCCCAAAGGTTCTCCTCCTAGGCAATAAACTGCATTCATATTTTTGGCACCTAAATGCATTATTTTACATTTTCCAGCATTAAACCTCATTTGCCATGTAGTTGCCCACCCCGTTAATTTGTTAAGATCTTCTTACAAGGTTTCCAAATCTTGCATGGAAGTTATTGTCCTGCTTAGCTTTGTATCGTCCGCAAAAACTTAATTGGGCTGTAGGGCTGCATGATTCTGGCCAAAATGAGAATCAAGTTTTTTTGCTTAGAATAAAAATCACGATTCTCGCGGCGTAACATATTACATATACAAAAAAATTGGGCTAACAGCACTGTTTCGTTTTTTGAAAGGGAAAAAATTGCGTTTGAAAGACCGCTGTGCAAATACCGTGTAACATAAAATATTGCAACAACCTTCATCTTATTCTCTAGGGTCTGTGCTAAAAAAATATATATATAATGTTTGGAGGTTCTAAGACATTTTCTAGCACAAAATACTGGATTTTTATTTGTAAGCAGCAAATCAGAAAAAAATGTAGTCTTTAAATGGTTAAACTGAACATCTTCTATACACGGGAGTTCATTCCTTTGAAGTAATTACAATGTATTCTTCTAGCGTCTTTATCAGCATGACTTCAGAATTTGGCTCTCTGCCCAGACTTGGCAGTCCGACTTAGAAAAGACTTCAGACGACTTGCATTGACTTTTATTACGGTCAAGTCGCGCTGAGTCGCCCTGCAAGTCGGACCCCATTAACTGCACTAAAAATCGCGGTAATGCCTGATAGAGATCGCGGGGGGGGGGGGGGGGGGG
>BLSH010201087.1:911293-938976 GCA_018402905.1 Glandirana rugosa
GATCGAGATCGCGATTTTAATACGATTAATTGTGCTGCTCTATTGGGCCGTTTATCTCATTCTCCAGATTATTTGTGAATAAATTAAATATGACTGGTCTCAGGACAGAACCCTGGGGGACCCCACCTTCCACACCAGAACATTCTGAGTATTCCCCATTTATCACCACCCTCTGAACTCGCCCCTGTAACCAGTTTTCAATCCATGTGCTCACCCTTTGAGCCATACCAAAAGACCTTAGTTTGTACAGTAAATGTTTATGGGGAATTGTATTGAATGCTTTTGCAAAATCCAGGAACACCACGTGTACCGGCCTTCCTTTATCTAGATGGCAGCTCACCTCCTCATAGAAGGTTAATAGATTGGTCTGGCAAGAACGATTCTTCATGAATCCATGCTGATTACTGCTAAAGATACCGTACTGATTACTAAAATCTTGCATATAGTCCCTTATCATCCACTCCAAGAGCTTGCAGACTATTGATGTTAGGCTAACTGGCCTGTAGTTCCCGGGTATGTATTTTGGTCCTTTTTTTAAAATTGGTGCTACATTGGCTTTTCTCCAATCAGCTGGTACCATTCCAGTCAGTAGACTGTCCATAAAAATTAGGAATAATGGTCTGGCTATCACTTGGCTGAGTTCCTTATGTACCCTCGGGTGCAAGCCATCTGGTCCTGGAGACTTATTAATGTTGAGTTTATCAAGCATATTTCTAATTTTGTCCTCAGTTAGCCATGAGAGTGCTTCCTGTGACATGCTATGAAGGTTAACATTACAGTCTTGGTCACTGAACCCCCCTGTTCCCCTTGTGAAGACTGAGGAGAAGAATAAATTCAAAACTTTTGCCATCTCTCTATCCTTTGTAACCAGATTCCCTTCCTCATCCTTTATTGGGCCAATATGCTCAGACCTCTCTTTCTTACTATTTATATACTTAACCACTTAACACAAATTGCTGTATATATACGGCGGCTCCTTTAAGTGGAGGTATCAGGATATAGCCTGCAGCTGCAGGCTATATCCCGGTACCGTTTTTTAGAGCGGGCGGTCGGCTATCCGGTGATGAGGGCCAATCCGGCTTGGGAGCCGCACGGTCGTAATCCCAGGGGGCGGGAGGGGTTCTTCTGCCGCTCTTCCCTGGCCTCCCGTCCCGGCTAGGAGGAGACCTGGAGGAAGCCGGAATCTGCTCCGACCAGGTCTCCTTCGTCAAATTCCGGAAGCGACGTCACAACGTCACTTCTGGTTTACTTTGCAGCCAACGGCGCGAGTTTTAAAAAAAAAATGACAGTATTCACAATCGCCATTTTTGGCAATATGAATATTGTGAGGTGCAAAGGAGAGACACCCCCCCCCCCCATCCCTCCATAAAGAGTACCTTTCACCAAATATTACTATCACAAGGGATGTGTTACATTCCTTGTGATAGCAATAAAAGTGATCAGATTTTTTTTTTATAGGAACAGTGCTAAAAAAATAAATAAATAAAATTTAAAAAAATAAATAAAAAAAACATTTTTAAAGCGCCACCCTTTGCGCAGCAAAGAAAACCCATACATAAGTCGCGCCCGCATATGAAAACGAAGTTCAAGCCACACGAGGTATTGCCGCCATCGCCAGAGTGTGAGCAATAATGCTAGCAAAAGACCTCCTCTGCACCTTTAACCTGGTAACCATTAAAATTTTTTAGAGCGTCGCCTATAGAGATTTTTAAGTACCAGAGTTTGTCGCCATTCCACAAGTGTACGCAATTTTCAACCGTAACATGTAGGGTATCACTTTACTGGGCGTAACATCCTCTTTCACAATATACAAAAAAATTGGGCTAACTTTATTGTTGTCTTATTTTTTTAACTCAAAAGTGAAATTTTTCCAAAAAAAAATCGTGATTGAAAGACTGCTGCGCAAATGCAGTGTGACAAAAAGTATTGCAACGATTGCCATTTTATTTTCTAGGGTGTTTGAAAAAATATATATATAATGTTCGGGGGCTCTAAGTAATTTTCTAGCAAAAAAAATGTTTTTAACTTGTAGCCAACAAATGTAAAAAAGGGCTCCGGTGGGTAAGTGGTTAAAGAATTTCTTGGGGTTCTTTTTACTCTCCTCCACTATGTGGCTTTCGTCTTCTATCTTAGCCGCCCTGATTGCACTCTTACATTTCTTATTGCATTCTTTGTAAAGTTGAGATGCTGATGACCCCTCAGCCTTGTATTTTTTGAAGGCTTTTTCCTTTGCTTTTGTATGCAATTTTAAATCCACTTGTTACTACAAGTGCACTGCAAGTGAACTTGGAAGTGCAATCGCTGTACATCTGAGGGGGACATGCAAGGAAAATAAAAAACAGCATTTTCATTTGCACATGATTGGATGATAGAAATCAGGAGAGCTTCCCCTCAGATCTACAGTGACTGCACTTCCAAGTTCACTTGCAGTGCACTTCCAAGGGCACTTGTAGTGCACAGTGGATTTAACTTTAGTAAATAACCCCCCATG
Organism: Glandirana rugosa; assembly: GCA_018402905.1. Lineage (NCBI taxonomy): Eukaryota > Metazoa > Chordata > Amphibia > Anura > Ranidae > Glandirana > Glandirana rugosa. Next base: position 913,785 of record BLSH010201087.1, read on the forward strand.
GTGTCACACTCTAATCGGCTAATTAACTCAAAACACCTGTAAAGATTTCCTGAGCCTTTAAATGGTCTCTGTCTGGTTCAGTAGGTTACACAAGCGTGGGGAAGACTGCTGGCTTGACAGTTGTCCCGAAGACAGTCATTGACACCCTCCACAAGGAGGGTAAGTCACAAAAGGTCATTATTAAAGAAGCTGGCTGTTCACAGAGTGCTGTATCCAAGCATATTAATGGAAAGTTGAGTGGAAGAAAAAGGTGCACAAGCAACAGGGATAACTGCAGCCTTGAGAAGATTGTCAAGCAAACGCCATTTGAGAATTTGGGGAGATTCACAAGGAGTGGACTACAGCTGGTGTCAGTGTCAAGATCCACCACATGCAGCCATATACAGGATATGGGCTACAACTGTCGCATTCCTTGTGTCAAGCCACTGCTGAACCAGAGACAACATCAGAAGCTTCTTACCTGGGCTAATTAGAAAAAGGACTGGACTATTGCTCAGTGGTCCAAAGTCTTCTATTCCGATGAAAGTAAATTTTGCATTCCATTTGGAAATCAAGGTCCCAGAGTCTGGAGGAAGAGTGGAGAGGCACAGAATCCAACTTGCACGAGGTCCAGTGTGAAGTTTCCAGCGTCAGTGATGATTTGGGGAGCCATGTCATCTGCTGGTGTTGGTCTGCTGTGTTTTATCAAGTCCAAAGTCAGCCCAGCCCTCTACCAAGAAATTCTCAAACACTTCATGCTTCTCTTTGCTGACCAGCTTTATGGAGATGCTGATTTCATTTTCCAGCAGGATTTGGCACCTGCCCACACTGCAAAAAGTACCAATTCCTGGTTTAATGATCATGGTATCGCTGTGCTTGATTGGCCAGCAAACTCGCCTGACCTAAACCCCAAAGAGAATCTGTAGGGTATTGTCAAGAGGAAGATGAAAGACACTAGACCCAACAATGCAGACGAGCTGAAGGCCGTTATAAAAGCATCCTGGGCTTCCATAACACCCCAGCAGTGCCACAGGCTGATCGCCTCCATGCCATGCCACATTGATGTAGTAATTCATGCAAAAGGAGCCCTAACCAAGTACATGGACATACTTTTCAATAAGCCAAAATTTCTGTATTAAAAATCTTTTTTATGGGTCTTATGTAATATTATAGTTTTTTGACATACTGAATTTTTGGGTTTTCATTAGCTATAAGCCATAATTATCAAAATAAACCACTTAAGGACCACCCCAGGTACATGTACTGTGGCAGGGCGCCCGTTAAGTGCAAAATCACGTACCTGTACGTGATTTCTGTTGTCAGCTCTGAGGCGCGCACGCGTGCCTCCAGAGCCGCACTCCCGCTGTGTCCAATCCAATCAGCGGGTCCAGCGGCTGTGATGGCCGCCGGGACCTGCCAATCATTCACTGGACTGTAAAAAAGGCAGACTGCCATTCTGTCAGAGAGGAAGAGAGAAATCTTGTGTTCCTGCTAATCAGAAACACAGATCTCTCTCTTCCTCCAGTTAACCATCCCCCACACAGTTAGAAATCACTCCCTAGGAGCACACTTAACCCTTTGATCACCCCTGATGTTAACCCCTTCCCTGCCAGTGTTATTTATACAGTAACAGTGCATTTTTTTTAGCACTGATCATTGTATTGGTGTCACTGGTCCCCAAAAAGTGTCACTTAGTGTCAGATTTGTCTGCCGCACTAAAAAATGCTGATCAACGCCATTACTGGTGAAAAGATATAAGAAATAAATAAAAAGTCCCTAAATCTATACCATAGTTTTTAGACGCTATAACTTTTGTGCAAACCAATCAATATATATGCTTATTGGGATTTTGTTTCCCAAAAATATGTAGCAGAATACATATTGGCCTAAATTGATGAAGAAATTAGATTTTTTAAACATTTTTTTATTGGATATGTTTTATAGCAGAAAGTAAAAAATATTGTCTTTTTTTTTCAAAATTGTTGCAGTTATTTTTTTGTTTATAGCGCAAAAACTAAAAACCGCAGAGGTGGGGGCGTGGTCTGGACATGGCCGAGGAGAGACGTGTTTGCTGAGAGCTCCTGCCTGTCCCCTATCCTTTCTCGGCTTGAAGAGTGATAATTCACCAAAATATGCTCTCCAGTAGGAAAAAAAAGACAAAGAAAGGCACAAAGCAGAGTAAAACGGCAAACACCTGTGGGGAAATACTACATTACTTCACCAGTCCCTCGGAGGCCACCCTGACTCCCACTATGGTGACACCACGTGCCCAACTTCCTGAGGACTTGAGTAGGGGATGTCGGAAGACCATCCGACATCCCCTACTCCATCCTTGCTGTCAGAGGTTGATTCAGACATCCCTGCTTCATTCTGTCTGGACCCGCAGAGCTCCACGGACCAGCCTCGGACATCCTGAGTCGACACAGAGCTCCGGGCTCTCCTCCTGGCGTTCCCGACCAAGGCTGACATTACAGCTCTAATCAGCCAGGTTGAGGAGACACATAGAAAAGAAATATGGGAGGTCAAGCAAGAAGTGGGACTCCTGGCAGACAGGCTCACCGCGGGGGAATCTTCCCTGGCGGACGTGGAGCGGAGATTGGCAGCAGTGGAGGCCTCTCATGCCTCCCACGAGGACTCGATTACGGAGATGCAGCTGCACATGGAGGAAATGGAGGACCTGAGCCGCAGCAACAACCTGCGGCTCCGGGGCCTCCCAGAGGACACATCCCAGGAAAACCTACAAGTCACCGCAACTGCGATTTTCCGCATGGTCTCGGGAGACCTCATCCCACCCCAAGTGGAACTAGACCGGATGCACCGGGCCCTCGGCCCGTACCCCGCGGACCCCAACAGGCCGTGGGATATCATATGTCGGGTGCACCACTACCTCCACAAGGAGACCATTCTGCGTAAAGCTTGGGAGGCTGGCAATGTCGACTTCAACTGGGCTCAAGTGAAGATCCTCCCGGACCTCTCCAGGGCCACGTTACAGCGCCGGGCTCTCCTCCACCCGCTGCTGGAGCTGGCACGCCAAGAGGGTTACACATACAGATGGGGCTTCCCCCTCTCGGCCACCTTCAGAAAAGACTGAAGAACCTTCACACTGCGGTGCCCTGAGGAGCTACCTGCACTCTTCCAAATTATGGAGACACTGGCTGACATCCCCTACCAAGACAGCCTGGCTGGGCACGTTCCCCCTACGCCGAACAAGGCTCTACTCCCAGGCCTTAGAGAGCCAGCAGGCAGCAGGGCAGACTGTCCTCGGGGGAATCACGGGAACTGTGATGATACAGCCAATCGTAATCTACAAGACCCCCAGGGGAATCCTCTACACCCTCTCGGTGAATTGACTTTTACATTTCCCGTTCTATGTTTCTGACGAGTGGCCAAGCTGACTGACGAAGCCCCCCCCCAACCTAGAACACCTCTGCTCACTGTCTTGGAACATTTGAACGGCGGGGCCTCGGTTCCCCCCCCCCCCCGGTCCTTGGGTGGTATGCCTTCCGGGTGGACACACGGACTCTTGGCGTATGTTGCCACTGACTGCACTCTGTACCTTCGCCTCAGTCCCCTGTGGCGCCTGATGCCTGTGTGTTGCCCCACCTCACTACCGGACAGAGGGCGTTAATCCCCGCTCGAGGAGCCCAATTGCCGGCTGCCAACTGTAGTGGATCCTGCTCTCCCTGAACATCCTCACGGTGGCTGGTGCCCTTTCTGCTGCAGGGGAGGGGAGCATGGGACAGGGCAAGGTCCCACCCCCTTGCACCACATAATAACAGCCCTGGTCTGCGGCATTAGGGGATGTTGGGACGGAGGGGAGGAGCGATCTGGTTCCCCCATGTGTGCCCATTACCATCCCGGCGGGGCCTGCCTCTGGGTACCGCCTAGGAGACCCCCGGATAGGGGCCACCTCACGTGAGTGGGGGTCTGCCCCCTGGAGAGCTCGAGCTGTCCCGGGAGTATGCCGGGCGGTCATGACTGTTTAGAAGAACTTTGGGTGGTTGGGCTGGGGTGTGTTGGTAGGGGGGGGGCCCACTGGGAAAGAACTAGAGCTAAATGGCGCCCACATTACATCCAGAGGTTGACTCAGAGACTGCAATAGTTGCCTAGAAAACTGGGGAATTGGCTATAAACTTGACAGAAATACTGTGGGGTCTTTATTTTGACTTTACTCTTGTTTTATTTTGTATGGCTATATCTGATGCCTGTTCTTTGTTCACATGCTCATATCTGCTATTGCATATTGTGCTGCTTTTGTTTATAACCACCAGAGCCGAGGGGGGGGGGGCGCTGGGCTCTCATCCACGGTGCTTGCCCAACCACTTCCCCACGTAGGCTGGTGCAGGTCCCCCTCTTGGAGTAGGATGTGTACTATTAACGAACGGTTTGTTCCTCCCGTTAGCTAACTCCCTCCCCTTCTTTTCTTAACCCCTCTATCTATTCTATTCCTCTCCTTCTACTTTGCTCTCCCCCCATTTCCCTCTTTTTTCCCCCTTTTTTCGGTTTTCTACGGTGGGCTGGGGATGGGATCCGTTAAGATTTTGTCGATAAATGCCAAAGGTTTAAACACTCCGGAGAAAAGACGTATCCTCCTTTCTGACATTAAACATGCCCACATTGATATTGCATTCATTCAGGAAACCCACTTTGGGGATGATAAACTCTCTATACTCAAAAATAGATTTTACCCTTTATCGTACCATTCGCCCCTTTGTTCGTACCTTTTCGCCCTTTCCCTTGAACCTTTCTTAAACACCATCGGACTGAACCCTGACATTACAGGACTGACCGTAGGAACTTCACAACATAAAATCTCCGCATATGCGGACGACCTATGCTTCACAATCACCAAACCAACGACCTCACTTCCCAACCTCCTCAAGGAATTCGCAATCTACGGTACCTTGGCGAACCTTAGAATGAACTTCGCCAAATCGGGAGGGATGGGAATTGCAATCTCACCATCCCTACTCTCGACCCTGAGGGCTAGTTTTAGCTTCAGATGGACCACAACGGCTTTGCAATACCTGGGCACGCTTATCTCACCCGACCTCTCACGCACTTTCGAGCTGAACTTTCCACCCTTACTGCGCAAAATTCGAAACCTTTTAGATCAATGGCACAAGGGGTTACACTCATGGTTTGGCCGATGCAACCTCCTGAAAAGGAGTATTCTCCCCAAGCTTCTCTACTTATTTCAAGCATTGCCGATTAAAATCCCCTTGACGTACTTTAAACGGGTCCAATCCCTATTCATCCAATTCATCTGGGCCCACAAAAAACCTAGACTCCAGCACTCCCAGCTAACTTTACCAAAATGCTTTGGCGGGCTAGCACTACCAGATGTACGGAAGTACTACCAAGCGGCCCACCTGTGTAGGCTGGTGGACTGGTGCCGTCATGCAGGCCACAAATTGTGGGCGCAGCTTGAACAACAACAAACACACATCCCTCTCAGGAGAGCACTGTGGTGTTATCAACATTTACCCCTCAAACTCAAAGCACACCCATTAATTAGCACCAGCTTATCCACCAGCTGGCACACTTCACAACGGATGCACCTAATGACCCCGACTCTCCTTTATACCCTATTTTGGGTAACCCACGATTCTCACTGGGCCTTGACACACGAGACTACCTACCATTGCATTCGGCGGGCCACATACAGGCGTCTGATTTTATACAGACTGACCGCTGGCCCTCTATTGGGGTCTGAACAGACACCGGCGGGCCCTTTCAGCTTTCATTCTGGCCAGCACTCCGCCTGCACCATTTCCTTCATTCTCTCCCCAACCCCACGGGATTCCATCAGCCACCTATGACGCTTGAGGAATATTGCACAGACACCGACGCCCTCCCGAGAACCCTTTCTAAGGCCTACGCTCTGCTGAACACCCCCGCCTAACAATCCCAATTGACTTACCTGACAGGATGGGAAACAGAACTCTCTCGCACCTTTACGGCGACCCAGACACTAAATATGATACACTTTGCACTAAAATCCTCCATCTGCACGAAAACCCAGGAAATTAACTTCAAGCTGTTGACCAGGTGGTACTATACACCAGTCAGACTACGTCAATGTTACTCCACTACCTCTGACCTGTGTTGGTGATGCCGGGAGAGCAGAGGAACGCTGCTACATATGTTTTGGACCTGCCCCAAATTGACGACATACTGGACGACCATTCACAAAGTCGTTCAAAAGTTTACAGAATACCAAATTCCATGGGACCCTGCATTTTTCCTTCTCCATGTTTAGGAAATTCCCAGAGTTTATAAAAAGTCTATACTTAGACAGCTTCTTAATGCAGGCATGCATCCCAATACATTAGAAGCAGAGACAGTGGGATGGGTAAACAAAGTAGAAGAAATGAATAGGATGGAGGACTTAATCCTCACGGCACAGCAGAAACGAGAGCTGTACAGCAAGACATGGGGAATTCGAAACATGTTTCTGTTATCAGATGAAGGCAAATCCCTTCTTGGTTTCACAGCTCCCCCTTGGGGGACTCACTCTGTTGACCAGATAAACTGTCACCCCCCCCCCCCCCCCTCTCCGGAGGATCCTCGGCCCCACCCTTAGTCTACCACCCTCCCTTCCCCACTCCACCCCCCCCTTTTTTTTTTCTTTCTCTTGTCTCCCTCTATACCCCCATCTTTCTCCTAGCTCCTCTTCCTTTTTTCGTAATTAACACCAGGTTCTTGTCCAGTCCCTGCTGTAAAAAAGTCAGTACTCTGGACACTGTACAAGAGCGGGGGTTTCAACCCCCTGTCTCGCACCAGGCAATATAGGCCTTCCAGGTCCTATGATAGATCTTACGTGAAGTACCCTTACATGCTTCAATCATAGTAGGAATCATGGAGTCTGAGACACCACTATCCCTCAACACCTGGGACTCAATAGCCAAGCCGTCAAAGCCAGCGAGGGTAAAGCAGGGTGCAAGATGGGCCCCTGAGACAGTAGGTCTCCGTGATGCGGAAGACGCCACGGAACATCTGTCACCATCCACACCACGTCGGTGTACCAAGGACACTGAGGCCAATCCGGAGCTACCAGGATTGTCTGGATTCCCTCTGCTTCTATCCTGCGCAGAACCCGCGGTAGAAGCTTTAGAGGAAAGATGTACAGTAGCCGATACCGACCCCTGGGTGCTACCAGTGCGTCCGAGGCGACCGCCAATGGATCTCTTGTTCTGCACACAAAGGTCTGTACCTTGTAATTGAACCTGGAGGCCATGAGGTTCACCTCTGGTGTGCCCCACTTGAGGCAAATCTGGCGGAACACTTCTGGATGTAGGGACCACCCCCCCGATCCAGAGTCCGGCGGCTGAGAAAGTTTGCCTGCCAGTTTTCCACGCCTGGAATGTAGATTGCAGAGAGAGCTGGCACGTGAAGTTCTGCCCACCGAAGGATCAGAGCCGCCTCCGCAGCTGCTGCCGAGCTTCTTGTTCCGCCCTGATGGTTCGCATATGCCACAGCCGTGGCGTTGTCCGACTGTACCCGGACAGGGAAGCCTCACCGACCAACGGGACAGACAAAGCCTGATCGCTCTCAGTTCCAGTACATTTATCGGAAGGCAAGCTTCCTGAACTGACCAACGACCCTGGGCAGAGAACTGCCCCAGGACCCCTCCGTTGTTACTATGGACCAATTGAGGGGGAGAAAACATTTTCCCAATTTTAGGGCTGGAGCCCGAATCCACCAAATCAAGGATCCTCAGGCCTGATGATCCAACCTGATCAGTCTGTCTAGGGATAGGGAAGATTTGTCCCATTGCGACAAAATTGCCCTCTGCAGGAGCCGAGTGTGACTCTGGGCGTAAGGTATCGCTTTGAAAGCCGACACCATGAGCCCCAACACTCGCATACAGAACCGTAAGGAGGACCACTGGCGTGATAACAGGGTTCGCACTGCTGCCTGTAATGTCAGGAGCTTGCTCAGCGGTAAAAACACCCTTGCCTGCACCGTGTCCAGAATCAGACCCAGGTATTCCAGCCGATAGGATGGAGTCAATGATGACTTCTGCAGGTTGATCAGCCAACCAAATTCTTTTAACATGGACACCGTGATTATCACGTTCTCCTCCAGAGCCGCAGCTGACTCTGCTCTCAGGAGTAAATCGTCGAGCCAGCATCGGGGCCACCACCTTGGTGAACACTCAGGGAGACGAAGCCAGCCCAAAGGGAAGTGCCACAAACTGGTAATGCAGATCTCCCACTGCAAAGCGTAGAAAACGCTGGTGACTGTGACAAACTGGAACGTGAAGATACGCGTCCCTGATATCCAGGGACGCCATGAGTTCCCCTTGGTGCAGGGCGGCCACGACCAAGCGGATGGACTCCATCCTGAATCTCTTTGTCTTTACAAAGCAGTTTAGTGCCTTCAGGTCCAGAACTGGCCTAACACCGCCCTTCTTGGGCACCACAAAGAGGTTTGAGTAAAACCCGTGAAATCTTTCCACCACGGGTACTGGTACAATCACCCCCTGTTCGGCAAGCGCCTCCCGACGCCCCTGAGGGAGTTTTAAGTTCGAAGGGAAGAACCTTTCTGGGGGTAGAGAGATGAACTCTATCCTGTACCCGGAGGACACCACCTGTCTGCGAACCCCAGCAACCGGCCCCCCACCTGTGAGTCGGGCGGGGGCAAGCCATTATGCAGAGGTTGACTTATCCTTCGTTGTTTCGGACTTATGTTGCCAAGGCCTTTTACTGGACCCAGCGGAAGCCTTACCGGACTTGAAGCCCTTACCCGCTGAGCCGGGTGCACGAAAAAACTTCTTCTGACCTGAAGAAACAGGGCCCTGCCTACAGCGAAAATCCCGCCGTTTTGGCTCCGAAAGGAAAGTACTCTTCCCTCCCATGAAATCCTTAATGATTACATCCAACTGTAGGCCAAACAGATGCCCTCCCTGAAAGGGAAGATCTGTAAGAGCTTTCTTCGAAGCCTGGTCGCCCGACCAAGAGCGGAGCCACAGCACCCGCCTGATAACAATTGCAAAAACAGACATTTTTGACAGTATGGGAAGCAGGTCCAAGGCCGCATCGCATATGTAACGGAGACCTTCTTCCAAGTGTTGTGCACGTTGCACTTCAGCCTGCGCACACTCACAAGTTAAAGCGGTGTGTAGTGTGGCAGCGTGCTCGTGAAGAGATTGCGCCGCCATAGCAGCCGCCAGAGCTGGCCGCATGGCTGACACAGCCAACAAGAACAGTGCCTTAGACACTGCTTCAATGCGGCAATCAGGGGAATGGTTGTTGCCTTATTCAGACGGGCCACCGGTGGGTCCACTGCTGGGGAAGCCCATCTCTTAGTAAAGCTATCCTCAAAGGGGTAGCGAACAGCAAAGCTTTTGGGTAAGGCAAAGGAATTTTGTGGCCGTAGCCATTCCTTGAACACCGCCTGTTCAAACACCTGATCATAAAGGTAGGCCCTAGGGGACCTAGAGGGCTTAAGCGATCCACAAATATATGTGGACTCAAGCGACTCCCCTGCTTGGTCAAGTCGTATGGAGTCGCGGAGATTAGTGATCAAAGCGGCCGATTTGTCGCGCGAAAATGGAGCCTCCTGACCACCTTCGCCATCTGAGGGTATCAGTTCACCCTCTGACAGGTCGACGGGGGTTCCCGTGACCACCGAGGTGCTCTCTGGTTCCGAATCCTCCCCCGAAGAATGACGGGGGGCGGGCGTTTTTTGGGGCCCCCCGGAATCGGGTCCCCCGCCCGGGGAAAGAACTCCCCAAATACCGCCCTCAGCTGTTCCAAGGACACCAAGGTTCCCGGGGTGGATTGTTGCTCCACAGGTACCCCTGCCATAGCACTGCCGGCCTCTGACATCCCAGACTTCTGGCACCCCCACTGTGTGACCACCACCTCTACCCCACCAATCCGCCAGGGAGACCCGGGAGGATTGCACCCACCGTTACCAGCACCCAGGGAGAGCCAGCTATACTTGCTGTTTTAAATGCCTCAGCACTGTGACCGGAATGAGCAATACCAAAAATACACTGCACTTCAAGAGCCTGCACCGCCGTCTGTCAGCCATGTTGTCCAAGCAAAAACGGAAGTGCTTCTGCTGTTTTTATCACTTCCTGTAATACAGAGAACGACCACTGGGGGCCGCCAGAGGACATGCTGAAAACCGCATGGGCTACCAAAAAATGGCTGCTGCCATCAACACAAGCCGAGCTTACGGCAAAATGGTGCGGTCAGCCGACGAACGAACGGTGATCCACACCGAATGCCGGCGAACTGCCAAATGCAGTCTCTGAACGGTCAGTGTGGGGTGCGGTACTGTGGGGGGAGGGGGGAACGGGAGATGACCACCCCAGGTGCGTCCCCACTAATAGGCCCCCACCGGCTGGCTACCTTAGAAGGTGCCCACTCTCCACGCCCTAAGAGGGAAGAGGGTCTACTCACCTATCCGACGGGCACAGCGGGTAGCCACCCGGAGCAGACTTACCTCTCCACGGAGAGGCATGCTGCTGGCCAGGCCCCTGGACATGAACAGAACCAGTCACTGGGCTCTAGTGGGATTAGCCACTGTCCGCCCGCACGGAACGGGCGCTATGTGGCGTGCCCCCACTAAGGGTAGCTCGCATAGACGTTGGCCGGACTGGGGAAAGTTTTTGGATTCTAGATATCCTCTATACCGCCAGCCGGCTTCTTGATAGCAGTCTTCATTAGAAAAACCTTCAGGAGACCGCAGATCCCATAGGGAACCAGGTCTACTCCTTGCACTAGGCAATAAAAACTGATGTGCTATGCAGAGCAGGGGGATTATATGCTAAGGTGAGGACGGCCCCCTGGGAGGGGCCAACCTATGCTTTTGTTTTATTTTTGCCTAGTCTACTCCTAGTGACCCCATGTGTCATAAGAAGAGCTGCATCTGTCAGTGAATGTAAGAGTAAGTTACCGCGTTTACAAACCATGAGAATTCATTTATGGTGTTTTTACTACTTTTTTTTTTCTACTAGTAATGGCGGCGATATGTAATTTTTATCGGGACTGCGATGTTGCTGCAGACATGTCAGACATTTTTGACGCTTTTTTGGGACCGATGACATTTAAATAGCCACTGATTACTGTGTAAATGTCATTGGCAGTGAAGGGGTTAGCCTGCAGGGGGCAATCTAGGGGATAACTGTGTTCCCTAGGCGTGTTCTAACTGTGATGGGACTGGGCTGACAGGGGCATAAGAGTTCTAACTGATCCCAGTGACAGGGATCGGTAGATCTCTTACATGCCGTCTGACAGAGCGGGGAACCGCCGTGTTTACATCAGCAGTTCCCTGTCTTTCTTCTGTGCAAGGCGATCGCGGGTAGCCGGTGGACATCGAGTCCGCCCGACCCGAGGCCATACTGCATGAGAGCTTGCGGCGTGCTCCCGTCTGCTAGCCCCACATGCGCGAGCCGCCGTTTTATAGACGTTGATTCGCGCTACAGCAGTAAATGTACACGAGCGGGTCCGGAACCAGTTAAAGTAGCGCAGTGCCGTATCGCAAAAAATGGTCTGGTCATTAAGGGAGTAAAACCTTCAGGGGCTGAAGTGGGTAAAAAAAAAAAAGAAATGCTTGAATTATATCACTCTATGTGTAATGAATCTATATACCGGTAATATATGAGTTTCACTTTTTAAATTGAATTACTGAAATAAATTAACTTTTTGATGATATTCTAATTTTTTGAGATGCACCTGTGTGTGTCAAATGAACAACCAGGGTTTCTGTGCACTCACTTATACCCTCATCACAAGATGATATTATCAGGTGAATGATCGTCAGTTTTTTTTTTCGCATGCTAATCTCAGATTGAATCGGAAGAGTTTACTTTAGGCTGGGTTCACACTAGTCCGACAAACGGACCGACATTGTGAGAACAAGTCGCATTACGTCACAAAATCAATGTTTCCCTATGAGAGCCGTCTTAACTGGTCTGACACAAGTTGGCCCGACTTTGAAAAAGGTTCCTGTACTACTTTGGTCCGACTTTGGTCCTACTTCAGTCCATTGAATATCATTGAAGTAAGATCAAAGTCGGATCCTTGTCCTAACCATTCAACTTGTGACATCCGACTTTGTGATTACAGCAGCAGTAAAAGGAATTTATCTCACACTGGGATTGTTTTGATTGGTCAAAGGACAAGTTACTATCTCAAAGTCGGAGCAAAATTTTATCTTGTTCATTTCAAGTGGGATTGAAGTAGGACCGAAGTAGGATCAATGTTGCAGGGCAAAGTAGGATCAAAAGTCTGACCGTTTTTGTGTCGGATAGTGTGAACCCAGCCTTAAGCCTCGTACACGGGACAACGATTGTATACAACAGGTCGTACTAACGACCATTGTATGCGATATCGATCGTTCCTATGAGCGATTAAAACAGCGGAACAAACGACGGCCGTACAAGGGAGTTGTATGGGCAGACTAGAAAACTTGGTCGTACCAACAAGCGGTCATACGACCGTTGTATCGTGTGTACAGAACAGTTGGTACAACAAGTTGTATTGTGCAAAACACGCATGCTCAGAAGTCAGGAACGGCCGGATGCTTATTACATGCACCTGAACGGTCTTTCTGTGCTCGTACGATCGTGTAGTGCAGTCAGTATGCAAGTTACATTATGCAACATACGATTTGCGACGATCGTCGCCCCGTGTGTACGAGGGTTTAGTGTCGAAAATTCTCGCAGGACAGAATGGAAAATCGGTAGCGATGCAATGTGTTGTAGTGTATTTGTATTGTGTTTTCGAACGACAGCTGTACTGATGAAACAAAAATCTTACGTTTGGGCACCGTGCGAGAAAGTTTTTCCTGCATGTCCGATCGGAAAATATTGGATGAACTGTCATGATCGGCTCTCGAAAGCTCTGTACTAACAATCCGATTAGCGTACAATCGCTGCGAAAGCGGTATTTTCTGTACGATTTTCTGATCGTGTGTACGGGGCTTACACACTCCCAGCACAGAGACCCAGCTGTCAAAGACAGCTCACAGTCCTCATTAATGATTGAGACTGACTCTCAATCATGTAAACCACTGTGAGAGCCAATCACACTGGTCTCATGATCACTAATCCTTCCCATCCCTTGGGTGTAAAGACCCTGTTAACTCTGTTAAAGAGACGCCAGGGCTGGACGAGAAGGAGTTGGTAAACTTTTTTTTTTTTAAAACCAGGACCCTGTTTTGGGCAGCTGTTTCTTATAGGTAGACTCAGGCTCTTTACGTTTACTAACTTATTTCTATCTGCATTATGCAATGTGGCCATCTTTACATAATTGCTGTGATTTTATCACTGTGATGACTTTATGAATAATTCATGTATCCAGAACTGACTAACAAGATGTCCTTTAGTTTCAGGATCAGTCCGAGAGGAAAGTGGAGTTCGATGGCATGTGTGTACATACTGTGCAAAGGAGTTTAAGAAGCCCAGTGACTTGGTGCGTCACATTCGTATTCACACACATGAGAAGCCATTCAAGTGTCTGCAGTGCTTCCGAGCCTTCGCTGTGAAAAGCACCCTCACCGCTCACATCAAGACACACACCGGCATTAAAGCTTTTAAATGTGACTTTTGCATGAAATCTTTTTCTACCTCTGGAAGTTTAAAGGTTCATATACGCCTACACACTGGTAAGTCAATGTAATTTGGTTTCTGTTGTCTGATATTTTCCAGGTGAATGGTGTGATAAGTTCAGTGCTGGGACAAGGTGCTTTTTTTTTATTTTTTTTATTTTTTTTTTTTTACTTTATTTTATAAATCTTTTTATTAAGTTTCTGAATATAAAACTTACAGCGTATAACACAATACACACAGGCTGTGGTCCATTATTTAGAAATGATCACTACAAAATCATGCATTGTTTTCAATATGTAGATGATTTGTACAATTGAGATATGTATGTCGAATGCTGCTATGAGGCTCCCTGTCACAACACTTTCAGCGATCAAATCAGGCTGCATACTCACATCTTACATAACAGAGGTAACATGAGCGAGAGAAGAGCTTTTTTGCCCAAAAATAGTTTATATCTCAGCTCAGATTGTTAAGGAATCAGATGCTGTGGAAGGGTCCGCTAGCCAATTTGACCAAACTTTGTCATATTTGACTGGGCATCCCCTGTGAGCATAAGTGTCCTTGTACAGAGGTAAGCTATCATTTACAAGTTTTTTCCAAAATGCGAGAGGTGGTGTGTTGGGTTTACGCTAATGTAGTGCTATTGCCTTGTGGGCATAATAGAGAAGCAGGCCAACCAGGGTGTGACCCGCCACTGTAGGGATAACATTTTCTATCAGGCCCAGTATACAAGTCGACATGGAGGATGGAACTTGAATGGAGGTGAGTTGATGTATGATGGTCAGTATCTCCTCCCAGAACCTAGTAATGTGCGGGCATGTCCAGAATATGTGTGAGAAGTCCCCAGGGGCTCCCCCACATCTCCAGCAATCAGGGGGAGAGTCGGTTCATCTTGTGCAGCCTATATGGAATGAAGTATGCACGGTGGACTATCTTGAATTGGATCATCCTATCTCTCACTGAAACCAGGGACTTAAAAGGAAAGTCCCAGACATCGTCCCAATCATCGCTGTCAAAGTCTGGAATATCCTGTTCCCATCTAGATCTGAGGCTTTCCAAAACCGGGAGGGAGGTCATTATCAGATATGAGTGCAGTCAGGAGGTAAGTTTGTCAGTGCACTCCGACCTGAGAAGACTCTCCAAAGAGGATTAAATCACCTGTGGGCCCCGGCGGTCAAATTGGAAGCCGAAGGCATGTGAAAATTGTAGATAGGGAAAAAAATAGGATGGGGGGATGTTAAAATCTGCCCTCATTTTAGAGAAAGAAACTTGGGATGGGTGGTTGTCACCTGGGCAATGGTTTTGACATGAAATTTCGTCCAGGCGTTGGGTTCTGGCAACTTATACAGTTGAGAGAGGTTGGGGTTCAGCCACAGCGGGCCATTGGGAGAGACTGCTTGACTGGGGTATTTCTCCACCTGGAGTCTTGCACCCCACACCCCAGGGTGTTAATGAGTATGGAGCGCGTGGGCCCTGAAACAACAAAAACTCGAGGGCTTCGAAGGAGTGGACCACTGCAGCCTCCAGCATAGTGGAGGAGTTAGTGCGGTCTGGGTTGAGCCACCAGGCGGCTGTGATTAATTGGGTGGCAAGGAAATATTTGTGGAGGTCTGCAGGCCTCCCTGGGAGGTCGGGCGTGTCAATGTGGACCACCTGTATTTAGGGGTCTGAGGACCCCATAGAAAGGAGGAAAAGAGGCAATTCAGCTGGGTAAAAGAGTTTTTTGGCATCCATTGTGGTGAGTGATGGAATAGATACGTTAATTTCAATAGGATTTTCATTTTTAGTAGAGTGATATGTCCCAATAGGGACAGGGGTAGGGATTCCCATGCCTTCAGCTTGAGTTTAACCTCCTGGATGACTGGTAATAAATTTAGTGTCATGTAGTCTGAGGCCCGTCTGGAAACCACCACCCCCAGGTACCTAAAGCTCTCAACCCACTAAAGGGGAATGTCTGGGGGAGTAGAAGTGCGAGCTGCGGGATCAATGTGGAAGATAAGGGACCTGTGACTATGGAAAAAGAGTTAAAGACTTGAAGAGCTCCCTTGAGGGACGAGTCTGCGTCATTGAGGAATAATAGGAGCCACCCTCTCCTCCAGCCATTTAATCTATAACACTTTTATGTGTGGGTAGCTGTGCAGAGCCTCCACCACGGATTCAATGGCCATGGCAAACAAAACCGGAGAGAGAGGGCAGCCCTGCCTGGTACCCCTAAATAATGGGAAGGATCGTGACAAGCCTCCCCCCCCCAGCTTTATGGCCGATGTCGGGTTCTTGTATAAGACCTTTAACCAGTCAATGAAAACCAGTGGGAACCCCATACGATGGAGAACCTCCCAAAGGAAAGGCCACTCTACTGTGTCAAAGGCCTTTTCAATGTCCAGGGAGGCCACGACCCTGGATCCCCCATTAAGATGCTGCACATGTATATTTGTGAAAAGTCTTCTCAGATTTATATCGGTTGCTTTATGGGCCATGAAGCCAGTTTGGTCAGAGTCGACGACTAACGGCAATAGGGGCTGCAGCCTCATAGTTAGTAATTTAGTAAGGACCTTGAAGTCGGTATTAAGGAGGGCGATTGGTCTATAAGAGGCGCAGGAGGTAGGGTCTTTATGGGCTTTGTATATTCGCAGTATATGTGCATGGCTCATGGAGGTTGGAAGGGCCCCGTCTGCTAGCCATTTAGAATAGAATTGTGCAAGTTCGGGGGCCAGCAGATCCCCATAAGCCTTATATTATTCTATGGGGAGATCATCCGGGCCAGGGGACTTCCCCACAGGAAAGGAGCGAATAGAGGTTAGGACTTCCTCAGGGGATATCGGTTTCATTAGTGTCCCTTGGTCAGAGTCAGAAAGCCATCCCAGAGCCAAGGGGTCCAGCCAGGGGTCCAGGTCTCGAGATTGAAAGTCCTGCGGCAATGCGGATCTATATAGGGAGGAATAGAAATCCTGAAAAACATCTAGTATATCAGGGAGAGATGACACCAACTCTCTAGAAGGAGTGGCTATGTTGGGTATCACTGTCAGTGGTTGGCCGTGGTTTGCCAGCATGGCCAGCAGGTGGCCATTTCTGTTACCCTGTTCAAAGAAGCATTGTTTGTTACAATACTGATGCAGTCTGGTGATCTCTGCTAGATGAAGCTGAAGGTTGCGTTGCACCGCACGGAGAGAGTCAAAGTTAGCTTCAGTGGAATAATTTTCATAAGTCTCAGGGCGGGTCGCTACAGCATCTTGAAGGGCGGTGGTGGTGGCGGTCTGTTCCCTGCGGACCCCAGCTAGAGAAGATATGTACTGTCCTCGGTTGAACGCTTTAAAAGCATCCCATATGACTTCAGGAGAGGATGACCCTGAATTTTGGTCACAGTATTCAGTAAGGTGAGGTGGGATATTTTCCGCCAAGGTAGGGTGGGAAACCCAATGTGACCCTAGTTTCCAACAGGCCTGGGAGAGAATGGAGGAGGAGCGAATAGTAAGAATCATGGGACAATGGTCCGAGAGGCCATTTGGCAAATATTTAGCCTCAAGGATAGCAGACAGCATAATGGGGTTTACGAATGCCAGATCAATGCGAGATGCCGTTTTATAAGTGGCTGAAAACCAGGAGTAGGACCTGGCCGTGGGGTGCTTCCATCTCCATACTGCTAACTCCCATTGCCTGTTCCCAGGCAAGGAGATCCATGGAGAAGTTTTTTGGAGGGGTATATCTAGGTCAGGGGCAAGTATGGCATTAAAGTCCCCCATTAGTAGTACTTTGGCAGGACAATACCGGGTAATCCTCCAGGATGGTATAAAGGATAGCTGAGGAGAAAGGGGGGGATGTATACGCTGACAACCACATACCGCACACCCCATATGGTAAAGACCACCACCACATATTTACCCTGAGGGTCAGTTAACACCTGTTCAATCACACAGGGAAGGGGCTTACTAATTAATATAGAAACACCCCTGGCATACGTACAGTATGAGGCATGGATGGCCTTTTGAATCCATGGTTTCTTCAAAGCCTGAAGTTTGCTGCCCGCAAGATGTATTTCTTGAAGTAATATCAGGTGTGGAGAGTATGGTTTGAGGTATTTAAAAACGAGCGTTCTCTTAAATTTGGAGTTCAGCCCACTGACATTCCAAGATAATATGGTGAAATTTGAAACATTTCCAGAATGAAAGCATAGATCTTGTAGGGCCAGCTCGGAAGCAGCAATACTGTAGAGAGCCAATACGATAAATTGACACAGCCAAACATTTCAAGACTTAACAGAAATAAAACATTTACCCAACTGGACATCAAGTTGTCCACCCTGCCCCTTGCCAGTCGTCAACTTCAAAAAACAAAAACACAGGGAGACTCTGGCAGGTCCTATACCCATAACCAAAACTGTAACCCACATTGGATTTAGAAAAAGCTAACGGGGTGATCTAGGGGGGGTCCAGGTAGTACTGCGCCTAAGCAAAGATACAGCAGCGGAATAGTCCAAAATAAGGTCAAGGAGTAGTTTATTAAGAGCTGTCTAGCCTGGCCCCAGTTATTTGACTCCTTTGAGAGGACACTGTAGAAAGGAAGAAAGGCCCTGAAAACACAAGGAGTCTGCCTGGTCCCATGGCCATAAAGCAGTAGTGCATTGTTCTGAATCAGGATATTATGGTCGGTCCACTGAAGTCACAGTTGTCATTGCAGCAAGGAAAAAACAAAAAAAATCAAAGCGCAGGGGCCAGCTGGGTTTAAGCAACAGAAAAACAGGAGATAGGAGCAACAAAAAAAGGGAAACCTAAAATGGGGAATAACATACCCAAATACTTGCAGTAATCCAGGTGAGTTAATCTGTTCTTTCAGGAAGAGACTGCAGGCGGAGTTTGCGACCGTCCAGCCAGGATGAGGTGGCTGCCAGGGTATCAAAGAACCTTGTGCGATCCCCGTCCACGATCCGGAGTTTGCTGAGATATAGGAAACTGAACTTTAGGCCTTTCTCCCGGAGCCTCTTGCGGACCTCTGTAAAGGAGCGGTGACGCTGTTCAACCTCTGGAGAGTAATCCGGGAAGAGGAGGATTTTGGAATCATTAAAGCAAAGATCTTGTTTGGTCATGGCTGCTGCGAGAATCCGATCTCTGTTGCGGTAATAAAGGAACTTTAGGTGAAAGGGCCTTGGTGGTGCTCCAGAGATAGGCGGTGTGGGGGGGGGGGGGACCCTGTGGGCCCTCTCTACCACGAACGTCGGCGGAATTTCAGGCAGGTCTAGAAGCTGCACCAGGAAAGACTCCGCAAACTCTTCATGCCTGGGGCCCTCCGCTCTCTCAGGGAGAGAGTGTGGGAAACTGTGTTCTTACAATGGGCCATCGTTTAAAGTTTTGTGTACATTTAATATGTTGTACACCCTTATTGATCAATTTCGTTTTTAAATTCATGGTTTGAGCATCATGCAGTATTATCCACACTGACAACCAAATATTATTATTATTATACAGGATTTGTATAGCACCGACAATACAACTACAATACACTTTAAAACAGTAGGAATCAGAGAGCCCTGCTCTTTAGAGCTTACAATCTAAGAGATGATAAACTATTCTGAAAACGTGCATGTTCAGTTTTTTTGAAAATAATTTTTTTTTTTTTTTTCTGGGTTTTACAGTTTCTATGTTTTATGTAGGATGTTACAGTACTTTAGTACAGTACAGATGTTGGTAAATCACTGTAAAATAAGGCATTTGTGAATTCAGGTTACATAAAATAGTATTAAACCCTCAGCACTTTTTAGATTAATGCACTGAGCATAATAAAGTAAAAATTCCCAATAAGGTATTTGTTAAAATCTGATCCCAGCACTAGCAGTTTACAACATTCAATGCTGCCATTCTTGTTCTCTTAGTACTGCTTTCCTGAATTTACAGTTTTCACAGCAAAGAGCTACCAGTGGGCAGTGTAGTCTCCAGTTAGTCTGTTAGCCAAGGCTATGAGGCTGTGTGCTTCTGCTAATACACACAGCGTAGGGAGACACAACTCTCAACTTCCTGTATGCAAGTATGCATAACCAATCAATATACACTCTTTGGGATTTTGTTTTACCAAAAATATGTAGCAGAATCCAAATTGGCCTACCGTATATTGATGAATTTGATTTGTTACATTTTTTTTATTGGGTATGCTTTATAGCAGAAAGTAAAAATATATATATATATATTTTTTTTTTCAAAATTGTTAGTCTTTTTTGTTTGTAGTGCAAAAAATAAAAACTGCAGAGGTGATTAAATACCACCAAAAGAAAACTATATTTGTGGGAAAAAAGGACATCAATTTTATTTGTGTACAGCTTCGCGGGACTGCACAATTATCAGTTAAACATTGCAGGGCCTTATCGCAAAAAATGACCTGGTCATTAAGGGGGTAAAACCTTCTGGAGCTGAAGTGGTTAAAACCACTACTTCTGTGTTCGGATGCGTTTTCTGTATGCACGGTTTTGATGTTTTTGATGCATTCCAGTGCATTTTTATGCATTCCAGTGTGTTTTTTCCAATCTTTTTTTCTTCATGTCAATTGAGGACCTGTGTTCTGGTGCATTTTCTGTGTGTTTTGCCGTGTTCCAGATTAGTTTCATACAGAAAAAATGCTACATGTTCTACTTTTGTTGACTACATTGGAACGCATTGCAATGATGTAAACTGGGGCCATTGGAGTCCATTTTAACCACTTCAGTACCAGACACTCTCACCCCTTTTCTGCCAAGGCCAATTTTTAGCTTTCAGTGCTGCCACATTTTGAATAACAATTGCGCAGTCATGCAACACTACCCATATGAAATTTGTATCACTTGTTTAAGACAGAACTTTCTTTTGGTGGTATTTAATCGCCAATGGGGTTTTTATTTTTTGCTAAATAAATGAAAAAATAATATGTTGGGAAAAAAAACACCACCGTTTTCTTAGTTTTTGTTATAAAATTTAGCAAATAAGTAATTTTTCTTTTTCACTGATGTGCGCTGCTTAGGCTGCATGGATGTGCGCTGATGAGGCTGCACGGATGTGCGCTGATGAGGCTGCACTGAGGGGCACTGATGAGGCTGCAGTGATGAGGTGGCACTGATCAGCTGCACTGATGGGGCTGCACTGATTATCAGTGTAAATGTTGTACTCACAAATTGGCTCTCCTTTCCTCACTGTGTGAGGAAAGAAGAGCCAATAACAAACAATAACTGGCAAAGTCTGTTTACATCTGTGACTGCTGTGATTGGTCACAGCTGATCACATGGTAAAGGGCCGCTGTGATTGCCCCTTTACCCCGATCTGTGATTAGCTGTGTCAAAAGCACACAGCAGTCACAGAGTGTGCGAGGGGTGCTCACGTGCTCCCAGGACTGGAGGCTCATGCTGTAGCCATCTATTGGCTATAGCACGGGCGGGAAGTGATTAACCACTTAACGCGAATCACTGTTTATAAACAGCGACTGCTTCAAGTGGATGTATCGAGGTATAACCTGCAGCTACATACCCTAGTACCGTTTTTTAGAGCGGGCTGTCGGCTATCCGGTGAAACTCTGTCGTTATCCCACGCAGTGGGAGGGGGCACCCCCTGCCACTGTCCACCGCACTTCTCTGGCCTCCCGTCCCACTGGGAGACCGGAGCTCCGATCCAGCACGTCCACTGGCTGTGTGGAGTCCCTGTGAAAGCCGGAATCTGCTTCGATCGGGACTCCTTTGTATATTTCCGGAAGCAACGTCACGTCATTTCCGGTTTACTCGGCGGCCAGCGGCGCCCGTTTTAAAAAAAAATGACAGTATTCAGAATCTCAGTTTTTGGCAGTCTGAATACTGTGAAGTGTAAAGGAGGGATGGGGGGTTTTTTTTAGTCCCTCGATCCCTCCATAAAGAGTACTTGTCACCATATATTACTATCTCAAGGGATGTTTACATTCCTTGTGATAGCAATAAAAGTGATAAGATTTTTTTTTTTTTTTTTTTTTTTTTGAAGGAACAGTGTTAAAAAAAAAATAAATAAATAAAGAAATGTAAAAAAAATGTTTTAA
Organism: Glandirana rugosa; assembly: GCA_018402905.1. NCBI lineage: Eukaryota > Metazoa > Chordata > Amphibia > Anura > Ranidae > Glandirana > Glandirana rugosa. The sequence goes on from BLSH010201087.1 coordinate 935,347, forward strand.
AGCGCCACTGTCCCCGCGAGCTCGCACAGCAAAAAAACGCATATGTAAGTCGCTCCCGCATATGAAAACGGTGTTCAAACCACAAATGTGAGATATCACCGTGATCGCCAGAGTGTGAGCAATAATTCTAGCAAAAGACCTCCTCTGCCTCTTTAACCTGGTAACCGTTGAAAATGTTTTAACCACTTCAGCCCTGGAAGAATTTTGCACTTTAGGACCAGAGCACTTTTTGCGATTCGGCGCTGCGTCGCTTTAACTGACAATTGCGCGGTCGTGCGACGTTGTACCCAAACAAATAGAGCTTTCTTTTGGTGGTATTTGATCGCCTCTGCGTCATTTCTGATCGCCGCTATAAACAAAAGAAGAGCGACCATTTTGCAAAAAAAAACAAATTTCTTACTTTTTGCTAAAATTCAAATCCAAAAAAAAAATATAAAAAAACATTTTTTTTCACCGTTTTTGGCCGATTTATATAATTCCTCATATTTGCGATAAAAAAATATTGCAATTGGTGTTTATTGATTGGTTTGCGCAAAAGTGTCCGCGTTTACGGATGATGAGAATTCTCTGGGGGTTTTTTTTTTTTTTTTTTACTAGTAATGGCGGCGATCTGCGATTTTTAGCGGTAATGCGATATTGGGGGGGACATGTCGGAACATTTTGACACTTTTTTGGGACCAATGACATTTATTCAGCGATCAGAAATTTAAATGTCCACTGATTACTGTATAAATGTCATTGGCATTGAAGGGGTTAACCTGCAGGGGGAGAGCTAGGGGTTAAGTGTGTTCCCTGGGTGTGTTCTTACTGTGGGGGGGTTGGGCTAACATGGGCATGAGAGATCTAACTGATCCCAGTGACAGGGATCAGTAGATCTCTCATGCCCCACTGACAGGGCGGGGAACCGCCGTGTTTACATCGGCGGTTCCCCGTTCTTTTCCCTGTAGCCGCTCATCGCGGCTCGCCGGCGGACATCGGGTCCGCCCGAGCCGCGGGCACACTCCCCAGGAGTGCGGCGGGTGCGCGCGCCCCCTGGTGGCCAAATGCGAATCGCCGCTTATTTACGGCGATTCGCGCAGGGCTCCCCGACTGCCGCCGTGAAAAGACGGCGCGCGGTCGGGAACCGGTTAAAGAGTCGCCTATGGAGATTTTTAAGTACTGGAGTTTGTCGCCATTTCGCGAGTGTGTGCAATTTTCAACCGTAACATGTATGGTATCTATTTACTCGGTGTAACATCCTCTTTCACAATATACAAAAAAATTGGGCTAACTTTACTGTTGTCTTATTTTTTAACTCAAAGTGAATTTTTTCCAAAAAAATCATGCTTGAAAGACTGCTGCGCAAATACCATGTGACAAAAAGTATTGCAACAATTGCCATTTTATGCTCTAGGGTGTTTAAAAAGAATATATAATGTTTGGGGGTTCTAAGTAATTTTCTAGCAAAAAAAAAAAAATTTAACTTGTAAACAACAAGTGTAAAAAAGGGCTCCGGGGTGGTTAGTGCCCATGAATAAAAACACACTGGACTGCATTTGGTTTGAACTAGCCCTAAGGGCCAGTCTACACCATAGAAATGCAGTCCAGATGCTTTTTCTGTATGCACATTTTTGATATGTTTTTGATGTAGTACAGTACACTTTTCCCTTTTTTTTTTTGGTGTTTTTGGTGCATTTTACCGTGTTCCAGTGCAGAAAAAATGCAGCATGTTCTGGAACTGACCACACTGGTGTGAACTAAGTCATTGAAAACCATATAACCTATTATCCATGGGTTTTTGATGCAGAAAAAAAAAAGGCACTGGACTGCATGTGGTGTGAGCTGACCCTAAAAGCAGAGAAGGGCAGCACACTGCTGGAATGAGTCAGCTGCTCTATCTTTCACTAGATTAGGATTGGATGATCTCCAAGATTAAAGAGAAGAATTTATGTGTATAATGAAATTATTAAGAAAACGATAACTACAAATTATTTTCAAGATCTCAAAACCTTGCTCTTGGCCACAGAATGGCAGGATTGATGGAATTAGAATGTCAACTGCTTTAGAGGAAAATTGATTATTTAATTGCCTTATAAGTATGCTATTAGTCTGTCAGAGAACATGATAGGAGAGGAAAACCGCTCCATTGTTTCCCAAGTAGCAGCTATATTAAGATGTCTTTTGTTAAAGAAAACTTGCGACGAGCAGCATTTTGGGTAACATAGCCAAAATGATGTATTTACAATTCAGGTCAGCCAAGGTTTTGTACGCTGTGGATCTTTCACAGATCTTTCTAACCACTTCAAGACCGAGCCTGTTTTTTGGGTTCGGTGTTCACAAGTTAAAACCAGGTTTTTTTGCTATAAAATTATTAGAACCCTCAAACATTATATATTGTTTTTTTTTCTAATACCCTAGAGAATAAAATGGCGGCCTTGCAAAACTTTGTCACACTGTATTTGCGCAGCGTGTTTTACAAGCGTGTTTTTTTTTTTTTAATCAGTTTTATGAGTTAAAAAATAAGACAACAGTAAAGTTAGGCCATTTTTTTTCCATATTGTGAAAGATAATGTGGAGTAAAATGATACCCAACATGTCATGCTTCAAAATTGCGTCTGCTCGCAGAATGGCGACAGGCTTTGCAACATAAAAATCTCCATTGGCAACGTTTAAAAAATTCTACAGGCTAGCATTTTGGAGTTACAGAGGAGGTCTAGAATTATTGCTCTCGCTCTAACGATCGCGGCAATACCTCACGTGGGGTTTGAACACTGTTTTCATAGGTGGGCGGGACTTACGTATGCGTTCGCTTCTGCACGTGAGCTCGCGGGTACGGGGCGCTTTAAATTTTTTTTTTTTTAATTATTTATTTTTACACTGTTCTTTAAAAAAAAAAAAAAATTGATCAGTTTTAGTCCTATTACAAGAAATGTAAACTTTCCTTGTAATAGAAAAAAACATGCCAGGACCTCCTAAATATGAGATTTGGGGTCAAAAAGACCTCAGATCTTATATTTACACTTAAATGCAAAAAAAAAAAAAATTGGGAAAAAAATGACAGTCCTAAAAAAAAAAAAATGGACCCTTTAAGACCGTTGGGCGGAAGCAACGTGTGACGACGCTCCCGGCCTGCCATGTTTTGGAGCCGAGTTGGCTCACAGACACCTGGGGGAGACAGACGCAATCATCTCCGCCGCTGCCGGCGGGTCCGGTAAGCGGCGGAGATGACCGGAAAGCAGCGGGAGGGGATGGGGCACCTCTCCCGCCACTGATAAAAGTGATCTTGTGGTGTATCCGCGGCTGAGACCACTTTTACCTTGTGCAGAATCGCCTGCACTAAAAGAAGATACCGGGGTTATGGTAGCTATCTGCTACCATAACAACGGTATTCCACTTCAAAGTGACCGCCGTCATATGATGGCATTGGTCCGGAAGTGGTTAAGCCAACTTCCAGCCAGCAGACTGCATTATTTTAGATTTTAGGTTAGGTTTTCATTGTTGTCTTTGTCACTATTGGGGAGATTTTCCCTCAGGATAGGAAAGAATGGGAAATCTCTCCTATTGGAACACATTCTCCATAAAATAAGTTGGGTTAAAATTCTGCCAATGTTTTTTTGCTGCCAGTTCCTTCTTGTGTTGGTGACCACTGCT
>BLSH010201087.1:955725-973955 GCA_018402905.1 Glandirana rugosa
TTTCACGGGGGTGGACACTATGACCGACGTTTTCACGGGGGGGGCACTTTTGCAGCCAGTATCACAGGTGGGGGCACTTTTGCAGCCAATAACACAGGTGGGGGCACTTATGCAGCCAATAACACAGGTGGGGGCACTTATGCAGCCAATAACACAGATGGGGGCACTTATGCATCCAATAACACAGGTGGGGGCATTCATGCAGCCAGTGACACAGGTGGGGGTAAATTGCACAGTCATTATCACAGGTGGGGGCACTTATGCAGCCAGTATCACAGGTGTGGTACATTGCAGAGACCCCCCCCCCCCCCCGAGGTCGGGACAAGTCTCGCATTTACCCCATCCAATAGGCAGGCAGGATTGTTGCAGAGTTCGGCATGCGGAGAAGCGGGCTGTGCGTCTGCAGAGATCGGCATGCGGAGAAGCAGGCTGTCCCTCATCATCAGTCGGTCACCGGGCAGTCAGGGTCTCTGTGGGAGCGGGAGTCACGGCCGCTGCCACAGTGACCCGCCCCCGGCCACCGCATCCAATCACACTGAGCCGCAGGCTCAGGACAGCCATTCAGGCTATGTGTGTGCGCCTGTTCAGCACACACACATAGCCTTTAATGGCTGACCAATAGGCTCACTACTTGGCTGTCAGGTGACAGCCAAGGAGCCGAAGAAAAAAAAAAAGAAAGAAAGTCAATGTACCGGCGCCACCTGTAGGGGGACCGTGCTGACTTTTTTTTTTTTTCCTTTTTAGCCGGCGGGGAGGCAGCGCCCCTCATACACCAGCTGCCACTGCTTGAATGGGAGGAGTTGAAAGGCTTCAAGCACCTCCTGACTCGACATGAGTCTTCAATTTTTGAAGCGCCATGACGCTAACGCTTCCTGTTTTGATAATGTGAACAGCACTGTGTGCTTAAGCCTTAAGAAGTGCTGGTATCTTGTTTATCTTGTTCTGTGTGGTCCATATTACAGTTTGCTGAAGATGATTTTTCAAAGATGCAGTGAACACAAAGGTGAAAATGTATAGTAGCACAGGTTACTGCAGCACTCATTCCCATGTGTATTTAGATGTAAAAGTTTACCCTGATTGTGTTCTTTGTGGATGATACATTTGTATCTGAATATAATTTTGATTAACTGGGGAAGGAAGCATCAATTCTGCAGTTAGAACTGTGTTTTTTACAGTGTTTTGTGATATTCTTTTGCAGGTATCACATTAGCTGAAAGTTTGTTAATGAGTTCAAACATGTATAAACATGTAATTGCTTTCATCTCTAATGTCACAGGTGAACAAGCACTTTTTTTCCTTTGCTTGGACATTGTGCAGAAGAGGAAAGTACATTTTTAAAATGGAACATCATATAACGTATTACAACATGTAATGATGCAGTACATTACCATAGCACTGCAAACAACAGAAAGATTAATACCCAAGCCCTACTCATTCTGAATAATCTAATTTTTTTTTTTTTTTTTCAGGTGTTAGGCCTTTTGCTTGTCCACATTGTGAAAAGAAATTCCGTACTTCAGGACACAGAAAAACTCACATAGCTTCACATTTTAAACAGTGTGAGCTACGGAGATTACGTCAACAGCGCAAGCCTGGCAAAGTGCGTACTGGGAAGAACAATGTCCCTGTGGCAGAAATCCCATTGCAGGAGCCCATACTCATCACAGATTTGGGTAAGCAATAATAATGGGGGAGATGTACAATTCTGTGAGTGGTCATTTACTTTATATTGCATTATGTACCTTTTTTCAAAATGGATCACATGATGCCTTTACCTTGTTACTTAACAAATTTTGTAGTAGGTCCATCCATTTCAGCCTATGTGTGTGTATTTGTCTATTTTTTTTTTTTTGTTGCAACAATTCCCATAGCCCTGAGAAAGACCTCTAAACGTTTTTAGAATTCGTCAACAGACTCAGCTAGTACTACTTCTTGGGGGAAGGAATTCTAAGTTTTTACTGATCTAAGAGTAAAGCTCTCTTTCCTCAATCAAAGGTTAAACCGCCTTTTCTTTTAACCTCAAATCATGGGTGCGTGTCCATTTCAGGGAGCTTTAACCAAACCATTTATTAGTTACTGGAGTCACCTTTGTACTAGGGGTGTTGAATATAATCGCAGCATCGATGCATCGCAATTTGAACGTTTGTGATGCTGCGAGCCGGTATAATCGATGTCGGATGATGTCATCCGTCCCTCCATGCGGTGCTCTGCCTCTCCGGGTGAAACACGGAGGCTGAGCCTGCATGGTGGATAGAGCCCCCTCCCCTTCACTGAAGCAGAAAGTCAGCTGATGAGCTGACAGCCAGCACAGTGCAGGGGGAGGAGCTGGAGGAGACTCGACATGAGGAGAGGCTTCACTGGAGGCACGGAAGGGGGAAAACAGACTAAGCAGCATGAAGGAGGGGGAATGGACTGAGAGCAGGTGAGTGCCAGTGTCATAATCCCATTCCTGCACTACTATCATCCCTCTGCTTGATCCCAGCACCCCTCTGCCTCTGATCCCAGCACCCCTCTGCCTCTGATCCCAGCGCCCCTCTGCCTGATCCCAGCACCCCTCTGCCTCTGATCCCAGCACCCCTCTGCCTGATCCCAGCACCCCTCTGCCTGATCCCAGCACCCCTCTGCCTGATCCCAGCACTCCTCTGCCTCTGATCCCAGCACCCCTCTGCCTCTGATCCCAGCACCCCTCTGCCTCTGATCCCAGCACTCCTCTGCCTGATCCCAGCACCCCTCTGCCTCTGATCTCAGCATCCCTCTGCCTGACTCCAGCACTCCTCTGACACTTACCCCACCACCCCTCTAACATTGATCTCATCCTCCCCTCTGCCACTGGCCCCAGCCATCCCTCTGCCACTGGATCAAGCCATCCCTCTGCCACTGGCCCCAGCCATCCCTCTCCCACTGGCCCCATCCATCCCTCTGGCATCTGCCACTGGCCCCAGCCATCCCTCTGCCACTGGCCCCATCCATCGCTCTGGCATCTGCCACTGGCCCCAGCCATCCCAATGCCACTGGCCCCAGCCATCCCTCTGCCACTGGTCCCACCATGCCCCTGATCCCAGCCATCCATCTGCTCCTGATTCCAGCCATCCCTCTGCCACTGGAGAAAAATTTACTTTTTCTGACTGCTTGAATTTTTGCATAAAAAGTTTTTAACCATGCACATTTGCACAGCAATCATGATGCATTGCGGAATCAAATTGAATTGAATCGTGGACAGGGTCATCGTAAATTAATTGAATCATGAGACCAGTAAGGATGCGCACCTCACTTTGTACATAGATTTGTACATTGTAATTATATCTTTTTTAGAAGTGGTTCTAAAGGCCCAAGGTTTTTTTACCTTTGTGCATTCTATGCATGAATGCATTCATTTAGTGCAATCTTAATGACACCCCAAATGCGGGTCGCAAAACGCAGTGCATTTGCTGGCTCCAGATCGCACCGGATTCATGGTACAAATTGACCATGTGATCCAGTTGCAGTGTGGTTCCAAAAATGCTGAATGCAGGTCTTTGGTGTGATGCGGTACGATTTGCGCTCATTCAAAATGAATAAATCAACCTGAATCGCAAGTGAATTGAACAGGAATGTGGTGCGGTCCCTATGTGATTCACATGCTGTTTATAGTGTAAACCAATCCTAAGAGCAGTGCAGACAGAAATCAAAATGCTTTATTTTTAGTTGAGTAGAGGTCAGCCAGTGATTTGTCTCTATCCCTGTTGCAGATTTACCCTCACTTCCTTCTGTTGTGAAACCATTGTCATCTCTATAGAAACTGAAGCAAAATCTCTCTAAGTTTTAATACCCACATTACAAGGCAATTGTACAATATCTACTAATAACTATGTAGTGCCAGAGCCGGTCCAATTAGATACAAATTGATTGGATAAATGAGGTTGATTGTTATATTAACCACTTCAATACAGGACACTTATACCCCCTTCCTGCCCAGACCAATTTTTAGCTTTCAGCGCTCTCACACTTTGAATGCTAATTACTCAGTCATGCAACACTGTACCTAAACTAAATTTTTATAATTTTTTTACACGAATAGAGCTTTCTTTTGGTGGTATTTAATCACCTCTGGGTTTTTTATGATAACATTTTGCAAATAACTAATTTTTGTTCATACATTTGGGCCATCATTTATACTGCTATATATCTTTGGTAAAAATAACCCAAATAAGTGTATATTATTTGGTCTTTATGAAAGTTATAGAGTCTACAAGCTATGGTACCCATCATTGAAAATTGATCACACCTGATGTACTGACCACCTATCTAATTTCTTGAGGCCCTGAAATATCAGGAAAGTACAAATACCCCCCCCCCCCCCCAAATTACCCCTTTTTGAAAAGTAGACAGTCCAAGGTATTTAGTAAGAGGCATGGCAAGTTTTTTGAAGTTGTAATTTTTTTCCCACAATTCTTGGGGAAATTAAGAATTTTTTTTTTTTTTTTTTTTTTACACAAAATCGTCATAATTTATTTCTCACACACAGCATATGCATGCTTCCAGTTACACCCCAAAATACATTCTGCTACTCGTCCCGAGTATGGCAATACCACATGTGTGAGACTTTTACACAGCCTGGCCACATAGAGAGGTCCAACATGCAGGGAGCACTGTCAGGCGTTCTAGGAGCATAAATTACACATAAAATTTCCTAACGACCTCTTACACTTTTGAAGGCCCTGGAGCACCAGGACAGTGGAATTACCCACAAAATTACCCCATTTTGGAAAGCAAACACCCCGACTTACATTCTATGAGGTATTATGAGTCTTTTAAACGGTTCATTTTTTTTTCCCAAATTTCTTCGGAAAACATGGAAAGAAAATGAAAACTTATTTTTTTTTACATAGAGTGGTCAAACTATAGTATGTTTCTAACACACAGCATGTACATAGCAAAAATTACCCCCAAAAATACATTCTGCTACCCCTCCCGAGTATGGCGATACCACATGTGTGAGACTTTTACACAGCCTGGCTGCATACAGAGGCCCAGCATTGGAGTAGTACCTTCAGGCATTCTAGGAGCATAAATTACAAATCTAATTTCATTCATACCTATCACCCTTCTGAAGGTCCCGGAGCACCAGGCCATTGGAATTACCCACAAAATTACCCCATTTTGGAAAGCAAACACCCCAAGGTATATTCAATGAGGCATGGGCTGGTGACAGGTACTCGGGTACCCTGATGGGCTGGTGACAAGTACTTGGGTACTCTGATGGGCTGGTGACAAGTACTTGGGTACTCTAATGGGCTGGTGACAGATAATCTGCGGGGTTGTGACTGGTACTCAAGTACTCTGTTGCTGGTGAGAGGTACTCAGGTAATCTGAGGGGTTGTGACAGGTACTTGGGTACTCTGATGGGCTGGTGACTGGTACTCGGGTACTCTGATGGGTTGGTGACAGGTACTCGGGTACTCTGAGGAGCTGTTGACAGGTACTCTGGTACTCTGATGGGCTGGTGACAGGTACTCAGATATTCTGATAGGCTGGTGGCAGGTACTCTGATGTGCTGGTGACAGGTACTCGAGTAATCTTTGGGGTTGTGACAGGTACTCGAGTACTCTGATGTGCTGGTGACAGGTACTCGAGTAATCTTTGGGGTTGTGACAGGTACTCGAGTACTCTGATGGGCTGGTGACAGGTACTCAGATAATCTGAGGGGTTGTGACAGATACTTGGGTACTCTGATGGGATGGTGACAGGTCCTCAGGTAATCGGAGGGGTCGTGACAGGTACTCGAGTACTCTGATAGACTGGTGACAGGTACTCGGGTACTCTGAGGGGCTGTGACAGGTACTCGGCTACATTGATGGGCTGGTGACTGGTACTCGGGTACTCTGATGGGCTGGTGACAGGTTCTCGGGTACTCTGATGGGTTGGTGACAGGTACTTAGCTACTGTGATGGGCTTATGACAGGTACTCGGGTACTCAGATGGGTTGTGACAGGTACTCTGATGGGCTGGTGACAGGTACTCGGGGTACTCTGATGGGCTGGTGACAGGTACTCGGGGTACTCTGATGGGCTGGTGACAGGTACTCGGGGTACTCTGATGGGCTGGTGACAGGTACTCGGGTACTCTGATGGGCTGGTGACAGGTACTTTGATGGGCTGGTGACAGGTACTCATATGGGCAATGGCAGGTACTCTGGGCTGGTGACAGGCACTTTGATGGGCGGAGACAGGTACTCTGGGCTGGTGACAGGTACTCAGATGGGAATTGACAGGTACTCTGGGCTGGGGATAGGTACTCTGATGGGCAGTGACAGGTACTCTGGGCTGGTCACAGGTACTTTGATGGGCGGGGGCAGGTACTCTGGGCTGGTCACAGGTACTCTGATGGGCATGACAGGTACTCTGGGCTGTTGACCTGTACTCTGATGGACAGTGCAGGTACTCTGGGCTGGTGACAAGGTTCTCTTTATTACTGGGGGGGGGGTTACCGCAATCCTCTCACACACGATCAGTGTGTGAGGAGGAGAACCCGGTAACAGCTCGTTACCGCTGGTTGTTTACATTCTGTGACCGGCTGTGATCGGGGATGAACTGTGTCCGAGGGATGCGCCTCATTCCCGAGCACTGCACTGCGGGCCCCCAGAATGGGAGGACATCATATATGATACCACCAAGAATGGCTAGGTTCCCCTGCCGGCGTTATTTGACTATATGCCGGTAGGGAAGTGGTTACATTTATAAATCTAAAGTTGATAAAACAATAATTGTATGATCACATTGTACCATGTATAAGTGGCCCTTACAGTGCATTGGATAGTAATAAAAAACACATTGGTTCTAATCATTCCTAACACTATCTAAATTAATAAATGGAAATGGCTGTGAAGCTAAACTGGTTAATACGCCCAAATACATGAACATATGAGCTAGCTAACAGGCTTTCTAGAGCAATGAGAATTTTCTTAGCTTTCTCTATAATAATGGGGATTTTAAAATTACTGATGGGTTAAAGGGTAAAATATATTGTTATGTTTCCTCTATAAACCATGTTTTGATAAACTATGCAGTAGATGTTTTGGTAGCTTTTTGTTTTCTTTGGCTTTAAAATTTTTGCTGTTACACGTTTAAGGACATTCCTGCATCAAAGCACAAAGGCGAGCTTGGAATACCAACATGATCAAAGTGCTATTTGATTTACAGAGCCAGCTTTCTATTTCTTCCGCACATTTTAGATGCTGTCTTGTCACTTTTTGCCAACATGTGCTGGACAAAGCAAACCCTCAGTGACGTTTGTAGCTACTGTGTAGCAATTCAAAGTTCATAGCAGATTCACTAAAGTCAGGTTCTAATCCATTTCTCAGCAGCTTTAGCAATGACTTGGCAACCTTCTGCTGTCAACACAAAGCGGGTGTCTAGGATGTGTAAAATACACAATTCATTTCATAGCAAGGTTCAAATTGCTTAGAGTAAATTTTACGTGATTGCAGCACATCATTAAAATTGTAATCATTAGGATTGTAAGCTCTAATGAGCAGAGCCCTCTGAGTCCTCTTGTACCAAATTGTATTGTAACTGTAATGTCTGCATTCACTTTGTAAATCACTGCACAAACTGTTGGCACTATATAAACACATATGTATACATATCCCATCTTCTAATACATAATTACCAAAGTTTCACTCTTTAGCAGATCTTGTTTACATTTTCCTATGTTGTAGTGCATTATAAAGAAGACACGTTTACTTCTTTAATTATATCTCTTTCCAGATCTCTGCTTATTTTTTTCAGAAGGGGTGATAATTGATATTGAACTATTAAGGCTACGTGAACACTAGACATTTTTCCTCAGCATTTATTTATTTGTGCCTTGGAAGATACAGGTGCAGCGTCCAGCCCCACTGCCTGCAGCCTGTAAAAGAAAAAGTCTATAGGAGGCTGAAATTCCCTGCAGCTGAACAGCATATTGAGTGGTATTCATTTTTAGGGCCCTGTGCACTCAGGGTCGTATGCCCCGGAATACCTGTGTTCTGGGCATACGATCCTGAACACATACAGCAGCACTATATGTGAGTACCACTCAGTACAGCATTCAGTCCCCAAAAGCCGCAGCCAATATCAAACCTGCAATAAACTTTGACAGGCTGCAGGCAGCAGGGCTGGGTGCTGCACTGGTGCCTTCTGGGCATACTAAAATGCTGGGGTTAGACACACACGGGCTAAACACCTAATGTGCAAGTAGCCTAAAAGGAACACCCATTAGCGGAACATAAGGGTGATTTACAAAGCAGCATTAGTTATTTTATATGCATCCATTTTTTTTCTCAAAATAATTTTCAAAATGTTCAGTTCACAATAAGTGGAAAAATACTGCAAGTGTATTGCTTTTGTGAATTGGTGCTTATGTGTACTATCAATAGGAATTATTGTTATTGCAGACATGACAATAGTCCAAATTGTGGAAAAATACAGAGGAACGTTTGGAAAGAGGGGTCAACCATCATGTAATTTTCTGCACTTACAGTTGTTTGAATTGGATTATATGACTATTAACTTTTATGTCTTCCCCAGCTCTGCAAGCCCTGTGCCTGAGAGCTGATACTCTACCTTGTTAGCTGTCTGCCTGAGAGCTGACACTCCACCCTGCCTTATCTTAGTTTATGTGTTCCTGTAGTGAATTCTAATAGTGCGCTCCTGTCAATGTTTTTGAAGCCAAAATGTTCCTTTCACAAGAATTCTAGGCACCTCCAGGTACCAGTTGATTTAATTGACATTAGAATTTGCTGCTGCAGGGAGCCCCTAACTCTGGCCCCCATGGTATGCAAACCCCATGCTCTGAAAGATAGCAGAGTTCTGCCCATGTTGTGTATCAGCCTGCAAGCACACCCCAAATGTCCTGCCTAAAATAGTGTGGATAGGATATGTGCTGGATGCAAGATGTGCAAACAGTCTAGGTATAGACTATATTTTATTTTTTCATTCCTTTAGGTACTATTAAATATTGCCGTACTAAAATTGTATTTTTCCTTTAAAGGTCTTATTCAGCCAATCCCTCGGAACAGTCAGTTTTTTCAAAGCTATTTTATTAATAGTTACACACATGAAGTTGATCGACCATACAAGTGTTATTATTGTCAACGTGCCTATAAGAAATCCTGCCACTTAAAACAGCATATCAGGTAATAGTATTGTTATAGAAATGCTGATAATGGCTATGTTTAATTGTTTATATGACAGCAGCTCTTCATGTTGCTGTGAGCAGCTTTATGGATATTCAATGAGAATTTACCAAGGACGAGTTTAACCTTCTTGTATGTTATATTCTAATATTATACTACTATATTTTAATATATATATAGTATATAATATTGAGTTATTTTGATTTGCCACATTTTACATATAACACCTTGGACATTTCTTGATATGATGAAACACTGTTCTTACGCGGCAGTCTGGATAGAGAATAGAATGCAATTTCTGTGGAGAAGGGAGGGTGTCTTTTTCTTGAACAGTTGTATATGCATAAACATAACCTTACTTTAAGAGCTACTGAAGGGTTTAAATGTTTGATCGTTAGTTGTGCAATAGAAAACATTGAAATTTATATAATAGGATAATAAAATAAGCAACAGATTGTACCATTGTATGTGTTTTCAGTGCTTGGGGATCTAGTACCAGGCACTTTCCTCCCTTTATCTAAAATTTAAATGATTGACTTTTCCGTAACAATAGCAGTTGCCACTTGGGTTGTCACTTATCACCTTCCATATTTATAGAAGCTTTTTTCCATTTTGAAAGCCAAATTTCACGTATGCCTATTTTTGCATAGTTATATTGGTTCATCTTGGATGAATGTAAATATACATGTGCCTTACCTGGCGGATCCCTGTGGATCTCTTCCACTGTAGTGATTGCTGCTGGCTTTCAGGTTGCATGCCAATTGGTTGCCCTGATGCTTAGAGAACATGGGAGGTAGCTTTCCCAGTACAGGCACCATCCAAAGAATACTGTATTTTCTAAATTCTTGAATAAGGTGAAGATTGTGACATCACTGATCTGATTCTCCAATTAGAGAATTCATGTAGAAAATGCAAAGTAGTCTCTTAGCGTTGCATGGGACATGGGAGCCAGAAGCAATCATGGTAGTAGTGGTCCCTACAACAGTGATTTCCATCTGCTACAGGGATTGGCCAGTTATGACACATGCAGGCTGGACCAATGTGACTAGGCAAAAAGAGCCATACCCGAAATTTAGCATAAGGCCACTGTAAGAGGCCTAGATTGGCTATCAGTTTTTGCCACAGATTTCCAGAAAGATATGGGTGTTGAGGTCCTGATATCAGGCTGGGTAATCATGAGACAGTGTCCGGCACATGATCCTTATCAGGGCCACTACTGGATTAAACTCTTGTGGAGGCCCCTAGGCAGTTGAAACCTTGGGGCCCTCCCTTGCAGGTTTCTGGAGGTTTCTTGTGTGCATGCTCTAGTGGGATAGCATTTAACCAAGTAGTGTACACGTCAGCTGCTAGATGGAGATGACCATCACTACTGTACATCACAGGTACATAGGTTGCACCAAAATTGTTTTACAAACTGACAGCTGAAAGAGAATGAGCTTTTAAGAAACAAACTTTAATTTGAACCTGATATCTATGGTTTATGTACTTTAAGTTGTAACTGGGTACATTACATTAGAGTCTAATATATTGGTTTCTTTGAGTTGACTCATTTTTTTTATCTTTTGTAAACAATTTAAGAAACGTTTATTGTATTTCCTTTCAAGATCAATTTATTATTACTTTGATCCATTGTCACAGGGCCCTTGTGCCATTGCATACTCTGCCTATTTGGTAATCCAGCACTGATCAGGGCCAGATCTAGGGGGGAGCTGTGGTGGGCAGTGCCCCCCCAGATTTTAGTTGTGCCCCTTATAGTTCTGGAAAGTGTATCCACTGATCCATGAGCCAGTCTGATGCAGACAGTTGTTGTAAGGAGGCACACTGATGGGGATACCTGATGTAAGGGGGCACTCTGATGGGGATAACTGATTATATGTAAGGGGGATTCTGATGGGGACACTGATGTAAGGGGGCACTCTGTTGGGGACACCTGATGTAAAAGGGCTCTCAGATGGGGACACCTGATGTAAAAGGCACTCTGATGGGGACACTCAATGTAAAGGGGCACTCTGATGGGGACCCTGATGTAAGGGTGCACTCTGATAGGGACACCTGATGTAAAGGGCACTCTGTTAGGGATCTTGATGTAAGGGGACACTCTGATGGGAACCTGATATAAAGGGGGACTCTGATGAGTGCTCATGATATAAAGAAGACTCTGTTGAGGACTCCTGATGTAAGGGGGCACATATTTTGTTTAGTCACACTAATCTAAAGACAGCCTAATGCATACTACTGTTTCCCAGGTCATGACACTGTGTGACCGACTGTCAGTGACTGTCAGTGACTGAGTGTTGACATTATGCCCCCTGACTTTTTTACTGCACCCCCAGATCAGATAGGCTACATCCAGCTCTAATCCTGATTTCCCCCAGTGCTGTACAGGTCTATGGCTGAAAGGATGGACTGACCTTAGTGGCTCAACTCACAAGTGCTTAGCAAATCTTTGATTTGTTGGCCATTTCCTGGATGATGATGGCTCTGTTTTTCTGTGCATGCATTCATTTTGCCTGTTTTTTACAGTGGAACCCTTTTTTGAGAACATCTGGAAGCTGGGCCAGCTGCAAGGATGCTGATCATCTTCCTGGCTCTAAACTTCGGTGCTGCAGTGGTTAATTGCTTCGGGCTCCCAACGGGGACTCACCCCCTCCTGCCCTTTCATTCATTGAGAAAAGTTGTTTCGTGTGTTGCACTGCATGTAACACGATCTCTGAATTGGGGAGAGTCTAATGAATATCAGAATATTCTCCCCCAATTCGGAGATCGTATTACATGCAGTGAAAGCAATAAAAAAAACGTTTTATTCAGTGAAGGAGGAGTTGAGTCCCTGTCAGGAGCTTATTCCATTGATATCAGCCTGGAGACTAAAGCCTGGTACACACCACTAGTTTTAGTCAGAGCCACTGTACTATCAATCCAATGTTAGTACAGCAATCTCCCCTGCTGCTCTTTTGTGTTCTGACAGGGGGACTGCAACCCCCCCCCCCCCACAAAACACTCCAGCCAGTGCTCTCAGCTTCTGGTTTTCCAGCATGCTCCTCCAACAGAATCCAGGCCAACAGACAACTTCTGTCAGACAGACCCAGCTGCCATACATGTGGGGCCGAATGTTGGCCGTTTTTTATTTAACCAGCGAATGTCTCCCGACATTTGGCCCATGTGTATGGGGCTTAAAGCTATTAACCATTGGAATGCCAGAACTTCCGAGCAAGGAAAAAGATCAGCATCCGTGGAGCGAAGGTTTCTCCTGGATCCAGCTGTCGGCACAATATGGGATATATTTAATGACGGGTAACTAAAGCTGAAGGAATAAAAATCGTTATTAGTTAAACTTCAGCTTTAAATTTCCTGTCTGCTTAAACTGTATTTCCTTTTATCTGTGTTCCAAAATAAAGTATATACATGGAAAATAACTGTCTTGAATTTTAGGGTAAATGTTGACATCAGGTTTTATCACTTTATTGTGTTATCCAGTATCTGGGGATCAATGTTTTTCTTTCACTAATTAAAATCTATAAAATAGAAATCTTTGCTTCTGAATTTATTCCAGAATAAAAATATATTTGCTAAGATGGACAACAAGTGCAAAAACGCTATGGAGTGTGAAACTGACACATTCCCAAAACCTGGAAGTTTACAAGTATAAGAAGCTGGAAGTGGGGTAGTTGGGTGCTTGTTAAGAATATTTACGTCTATCAAATTTTCTTGCTGCCTCTGACCCTGTTGGGGCGATTTCACCTCTTTTACTGTCCCTATAACAACAGGACAAAAATGAGGGTAGTGGTGGTTAATGGAACAGGCATTTACAGACAGCACCCATTTTACTGAAAAAAATGTTTATTCTAGTTTGTGTACCAGAGGAGAGCTTTCCTATCATTTCCTATCCTGACATGAAATCTTATTGAGCACATAAAAACTAAAATAACAGCAGAGTGTGTTCTAACCCTTTCATTTCTAACATCCATTATGTGGAAAACGAAACATCTATATTGTAGTATCCATCTAGCATTCATGTTTGTATTGTAATATGTCCAATATTATCCAATTCTGCATTTGGATCAATTTTCTACCAAGAGTTTCATGTTTAGGAAGAAGACCAGACTTTGTGCAAATTAACCAACAATGCAGAGTTTTCCCAAAGTATAGAAAGATTTTGCCATTTAGAGACAACTTTACATAGCTGTATTTCTTTTTATGTCTAAATGTTTTTGCTTTTTTTACCATAGGTCTCACACTGGTGAAAAGCCCTTTAAGTGTACTCAATGTGGAAGAGGTTTTGCATCCTCTGGAGTCTTAAAAGCACATGTTAGAACTCATACTGGATTGAGATCCCATAAGTGCCCTGTATGTAATGGAGCTTTTACGACCGGTGGCAGTCTCAGGCGTCACATGGGTATTCATAATGATATGCGGCCATATATGTGTCCTTATTGTCAGAAAACATTTAAGACATCCATAAACTGCAAAAAACACATGAAAACTCACAGGTAAATGATAAATTATTCAAATTTTTGTTTATACACACTTGTAGTTTGCTACACTCCAGTACAAGAGTTTGTGTTGAAAAGATTTTTTTATATGAGTGTTTCTCTAGTTTTAAAATGCATTGGCATAACCACTGTCTGCACATGAAACTGTAGGACTATAAAGTCAAAGGGACACTCAAGTCAGAATTAAAACTGAAGCCTTTGGATACATACAGGAAGCATACGAACAGAAATGAAGTGAAGCGCAGATTAGTGTTGAAAATTAGTGGAGACTAGTGGGCTATGCGCTTCGATTTTGTTTATTTGGTTGATTTATCTGTGTTAGAATAGCAAATAAAGTGCTGCCTCACACTAAGACCCCTTTCACACTGGGGCCACGGCTGTGTTCGCGAAACTTGGGACTGCAAAGTCGCATGACAAGTCGTACCCAATGATTTCCAATGAGTACCATTCATATCTGTGTGACTTCAAGTTGCAGCGACTTCAAAGTAGTCCCTGTACTACTTTGGTCCAACGTTGATGTAACTTGAGGTCCATAGACCTCAAGAATACACAAGCATTGCTTCAAGTCACATCAAAATTGCGTCAAAAATTTATGTAAAATTGTGGTAAAAATGTGCGGCAAAATCGCACGACTTTCAGGTCGCAGTAGTGGAAGCCTAGCATAAAGCGATGCTCGTTTTAGTGGCGCTTTACCGCTGTTTAAGCGTTGATTTTCGGCCGCTAGAGGGCCATTTTTAACCCCAAAGAAGGGGTTAAAACTCCCGTGTTGCAGCACTTCCAAAGCACTGCCCATTCATTGCAATGGGCAGGGGCATTTTGGGAGCGCTATATACAGCGCTCTCAACCTACCCCAAAGATGCTGCTTGCAGGGCTTTTCCTAGCGTCCCTCAAGCGCACCGCCCCAGTGTAAAAGCACTCGGGCAGCATGGGAGACCGTTTTCAGGCGCTTTACATGTGCTATTCTAGAGCTAAAATGCCTGAAAACTGCCTCAGTGTGAAAGGAGTCTTATTGAGTTAATTTATTTTGGCTTTTTAGTGCAGAAGGATATTTTTATATAATGCAGGGAGCATAGTCCACCTGCTCAGGACCTCAATTTTCCTTCCAGACGTTGATGTACTGCACCAGTCCACCCCAGTCCCTTTACCACAATTGCAGTGTTTATTTGCTAGCATTAGCAGCTCACTTTTCAAATCAAATTTATTCTGCTTATATTTTGCCTTCCCTGGTTCCTCATTGCCTTCTCATCAATGTGCTAACGACATTTTCAAATAAAAAATGTCTTTATACATACCTTATTTCAGTGATACTATATGTAATACAAAAAGGCCTTGGCTGGTGGAGGAGCTGTCAGGGTGCTGTATATAGCTTCCTGAAATCATCACAACACCCACCACAGTGCTCCCCTTTAATACCGGTGGGCTGGCTCTTGGGATAAGTTCTGCAGATGTTAAAATACCTTGATGGAGGGAGGCAATCTGGGTAGTGTGTAATCGTAGACAGATTGCATTTGCATGCAGATCACGCTAGGTAAAGCCCACATATGATGCTGAGCCTTTCATGATTAAAGAATAAAAATCCAGTGAATGTAATAGGCAGGCCAAGGACAGTCAGGCTGGGGAGGCAAGCGCTAGATAATGCTCGACATCCTCTAGTCAGAAAATTTAGAGGGCCCTATTTGACTTGCTGCAGCTTCGAACGTACACTGTGAAAACCTTAAAGTGTTGCTAAACACAGAACATTAAGAAACAGAAACATTTACTGCGGCAGTGTGGAGCTGTCCCGAGAATTGCCGTAAATAGACGGCAAATTACGGACACGCAGCTAGGGGGCGCAAGCTCGCCGGCGGCGCACACTCGTGTCCGCTGCACTCTATAGGAGTGTGCCCGCGGCTCGGGCGGACCTGATGTCCGCCAGCGAACCGCGATGAGCTGCCACAGGGAAAGAACGGGGAACCGCCGAAGTAAACATGGCGGTTCCCCGTTCTGACAGGCGGCATGTAAGAGATCTACTGATCCCTGTCATTGGGATCAGTTAGATCTCTGGTGCCCCTTACAGCCCAGCCCCCACACAGTTAGAACACGCCTAGGGAACACAGTTAACCCCTAGATCTCCCCCTGCAGGTTAACCCCTTCACTGCCAATGACATGTATACAGTAATCAGTGGATATTTAAAATTCTGATCGCTGTATAAATGTCATTGGTCCCAAAAAAAGTGTCAAAAATGTCCGACATGTCCACCCCAATATTGCAGTCCCAATAAAAAACACAGATCGCTGCCATTACTAATAAAAAAAAATGTAAAAACGCCAGAAATGAATTCTCATGGTTTGTAAACGCGGCAACTTTTGCGCAAACCAATCAATAAATGACGATTGCAATTTTTTTAATATATTTTTTTTTATTTGTATTATAGCAAAAAGCAAGAAATATTGGGTTTTTTTTTTTTTTCCAAAATTGACGCTTTTTTTTGTTTATAGCGGTGATCATAAATGACGCAGGGGTGACCAAATACCACCAAAAGAAAGCTCTATTTGTGGGAAAAATAGGACGCAAATTTTGTTTGGGTACAACGTCGCACGACTGCGCAAATGTCAGCTAAAGCGACTCAGTGCCGAATCGCAAAAAGTGCTACAGTGGGAAATCCTTCCGGGGCTGAAGTGGATAAATTACTAAATACCTTTTCTCATTAACAGTCAGAACAGACTTGTGACTTCTATTAGTGTCTGGTTAAAACTTGTAGGAGCTTTTTTCTCCCCTGATTGTCCTATGAGGCTACATGACCCCTGACCCTCTGTCTGGACAGTGCTGATTGGCCCTATGCTGATCACATGCAGTCTCCTAGGAAAAAAAAAAAGCTCTCTAGCAATACACACCTATACTGAGCATGTGCAGCTCGTCCCCAAGGCTTTGTATTATCCGGAGATGGATTAAGGACTGTGGAAGAGAAGGGGAAGATCAGAAAAGACAGGATCAAACAGCCTTTTTACACAATGCAGAGGATTAACCCCTTAGGTTCCACAGTGAGTATAACACGCCTGTTTACTGCATATACAGACTGATTTTACTGTTGTGGATTTAGCAACACTTTAAAGTGTCCAGTGAAATTGGAATAAGCATTTTCAGTACAGGGAATGAGCCTGTAAACCCTGGCTGGACTGGAGGAAAGGCTGGAGTTTAACTTTAATCTATGTAAAGCTTGAGAATGGTTGGTTGCTAGCAAGCAGTCTGACCACTGACAATTCAATTAAATGCTCTACAAATGTTGGCAGTTCTGCATATTGTGTGAGATGTACACACAACAGAGCTCCATGTTTTTCTGTCAGGGAATAGCACTAATAGATTAGTACAGTAAGCCCCCTACATACAAATAATAGCACTAATAGATTAATACAGTAAGCCCCCTACATACATATAATAGCACTAATAGATTAATACAGTAAGCCCCCTACATACAAATAATAGCACATATAGATTAGTACAGTAAGCCCCCTACATACAAATAGCACTAATAGATTAGTACAGTAAGCCCCCTACATACAAATAGCACTAATAGATTAGTACAGTAAGCCCCCTACATACAAATAATAGCACTAATAGATTAGTACAGTAAGCCCCCTACATACAAATATTAGCACTAATAGATTAGTACAGTAAACCCCCTACATACAAATAATAGCACTAATAGATTAGTACAGTAAGCCCCCTACATACAAATAGCACTAATAGATTAGTACAGTAAGCCCCCTACATACAAATATTAGCACTAATAGATTAGTACAGTAAGCCCCCTACATACAAATAATAGCACTAATAGATTAGTACAGTAAGCCCCATACATACAAATAATAGCACTTATAGATTAATACAGTAAGCCCCCTACATACAAATAATAGCACATATAGATTAGTACAGTAAACCCCCTACATACAAATAGCACTAATAGATTAGTACAGTAAGCCCCCTACATACAAATAGCACTAATAGATTAGTACAGTAAGCCCCCTACATACAAATAATAGCACTAATAGATTAGTACAGTAAGCCCCCTACATACAAATATTAGCACTAATAGATTAGTACAGTAAGCCCCCTACATACAAATAATAGCACTAATAGATTAGTACAGTAAGCCCCCTACATACAAATAATAGCACTAATAGATTAGTACAGTAAGCCCCCTACATACAAATAATAGCACTAATAGATTCGTACAGTAAGCCCCCTACATACAAATATTAGCACTAATAGATTAGTACAGTAAGCCCCCTACATACAAATAATAGCACTAATAGATTCGTACAGTAAGCCCCCTACATACAAATATTAGCACTAATAGATTAGTACAGTAAGCCCCCTACATACAAATATTAGCACTAATAGATTAGTACAGTAAGCCCCCTACATACAAATAATAGCACTAATAGATTAATACAGTAAGCCCCCTACATACAAATAATAGCACTTATAGATTAGTACAGTAAGCCCCCTACATACAAATAGCACTAATAGATTAGTACAGTAAGCCCCTACATACAAATAATAGCACTAATAGATTAGTACAGTAAGCCCCTACATACAAATAATA
>BLSH010201087.1:975056-993029 GCA_018402905.1 Glandirana rugosa
ACGATAATAAACATACATCCCCCGAATGACATAATTAGATAATCACGACTAATAGATTAATACAGTAAGCCCCCTACATACAAATAATAGCACATATAGATTAGTACAGTAAGCCCCCTACATACAAATAGCACTAATAGATTAGTACAGTAAGCCCCTACATACAAATAATAGCACTAATAGATTAGTACAGTAAGCCCCTACATACAAATAATAGCACTAATAGATTAGTACAGTAAGCCCCCTACATACAAATGTTAAACTTGCAAACCTTCAAAGATGGGAACATGTGTTTGCATGTCCAGTTGTGTAAAGCTGGGTACACACACTTTTTGTTCAACCCAGCAGGCTGAACGGAAAGAAAACTGACAGAAGTCGTACTAGCACAAGCAATGTTGGTGCGGAGATCTCCCCCGCTGCGCTATTGTGTTCTGACAGGGGGACTCCGCCCACCAGAACACTCTGATCAGCACTTGCAGCAAGTGTCTGCTAGCGCTGATCTTTGTTGGACGAATAAGCTCCCAGAACAGAACTTGTTCGTAGGTAGGGGACTTACTGTATTTAAAATAAAGAGTAACACTTCATTGGAGCTTGCCAGTCCACAGGACTTTGCATTTGACTTTGGAGTATTTCTAAAGTTCTGAAGTTATTGAAGGCCAATGAAAAGTCCTGTTGTATTTCTTATGAGCTAAATGTGCAGTAATGCAGCAGTGTAAAGCAAACTGCCAAGTTTTTGCTGGTATTTTTGATGGGCATTAAATGCACTTGAGTTTTTTCCATGAGGTAAGCTAAAATACCATATTGTTCTTGCCTTGATGTCCATTAATGCATATTCACTATCGGTACATTTGTACTGCAGCGGAATTTGTTTGGCTTAAAGTAGGGATGCACTGATACCAGTTTATAAAGACAGAGTATGAGTACTGAGACTTTTTCTCAAGTACACGTCAATACCAATTACTGATACATATTTTTAGTGTCATGTGATGGGTTTTTTAGGGCTTGTTCACACCATACATGCATTAAATTGATGGGAAAACCACACAGATTTCACTTGCAGAGACATCCATTTTACATCAGTGTTTACATACCTGTTCACATATATGCGGGCTGGCCGCAGTGCGATTTGAAAAAGAGTTCAGTCAAAACAGTCATCAGATCCAGAGATCTAGGTAGACAGAGTTATATACAAATCACTGTTTCTTGTAAGTGAACTCTGGCCCATACTATCCCACCACAGTGCCTTCCAGATGATCATTAAGATCAGTTATCACATTAAAGGACCCACAAGGAGGAGGGAGAGGAAAGGGACCAAAAAGATTTTTACAGGTACAGGTAGGATTTACATGCAAGTTCAACCACCCATATCTTTTGGATCCACTCAACATTTTGACTTTTCATCCATTGAAAGTAACTTCTGCATCTTTTTCAACATATGCTTGGTTGTTCTAATTACACAGGTTTATACTATGTTTAAAGCCGAGGGAATATGAAATGTTTTAATTAACCTTTTGTATAAATCAATCAGTATTTTGATCTTTACTGAAATCCTTCTTACAGCTGCAAGCATAGGCTTCAGTTTATTTTGCAAGGTAATGATGAGAATTAAGACAAAATATATTTGAAAACACTCATATTATTGTGGTAATAACATAGCATTTGAAAATGCCTCCTGCATTTCAAACTTTTTTCCAGCCAATATTAAACTATTTATGTCAGTTTCTAGGTCTTCTGCACAGCTTTTTCATCTGACCTAATTACAGTTGTTGTAATTGCTAAATGCAGACAGGGCCACTATTGTCATCCACCCACACCTACTGTGAACAGAATATATGGTGGCTATTATGATGCTTTATTTTTGTCATTTTACTGAGTCTCTCTGATCTCCATGGAACAATACATTGATTCCTTTTATTTATGCACATGTCCCCAAAATAATGACTCTTGTGTGTAGACCAAAACATCCAACTTGCTGGAAAAGGCAAGGGGTTAGAGGTGAAAATGACTGAATTTGCTTGGTTTCAGAGCAAGAAAAGCACTTTTCAGAAATTAACTCTGCTTTTTTTGTGTCACCATTGCCTAGGCCTTTTCCTTAAGCATATCTGTTTATACTCCCTGATTATGGCCCGTGTTTCAGCACTAGATCAACAAAATGGAAGTTGGGTATTGCCTGGGATGTGTTTAGGTATCCTTTGATATTAAATTGTATTGTGATATATTACTTAAACCAAGGGATTTATAATTATAAGAGGGAAACCTGGGCCCTGTATTCAGTACTGGAACTGTTGTGATTGTGAGCGATGTTATCTGGGAGGTTCAGCAATACATTTGTGTTCTATGTTTTTTTTTTGCTTGTCTGTGCAAATTGAAGCCCAGCAATTCATATTTTCCCCAAACTTGCAGAGCATACTACAGGTGTTACCAAAACGTGATGATCAGGTTTGGTTGTATAAATCCTTGTGAAGTGTGATTTTTAATTCTGGACACCTTACATATGCAGTACTGTATGACCAACCTACGGATCTCATAGCAGAAGCCTTTGCCAGTCTGGGTGTTACTGTTTCACCAGTTGCCTGGACAGATTGCACAGTATGTTCAGAGTTTAAACGGTGAAGAACAGATAACTGTATACCTTGTAGTTAGTATAGCTGATCACGGGCTCAATGTCTTGTTCTTGTGCTCTAGCTGTTTTTATTCAATACCTTGAATCTACTAGGTCTGACAATACTGGAGACATGATTTCATCTATTTGCTCAGTCATAAATGTTAGATAAATATGTGCATTATGATTTTTTCTTGTCTCAAATAACCTAAAATCTTTATAGCCAGGAGATTACTTATTTATTATATCAAACAAGTGAGGTAAGTCCTGAATTAGGTTTTAGTAGATACAAGATTTATTTTTAAATGCTTTCTCAGAGGTTTGTCATGTCCTTGGTCCCCATGGAACTTATCAAGCCCTCCAAAGCAAAATTGTGTTTTTATTTCAACCTGATCCTAGTACCCAGGAAGGATAGACACTATTACCCAGTTCTGTATAAAAATGATTCAGGAAATTGGGACCATCCTGCCAGGTTGACATGGGTTTGCCCTGCCTTTAATAGTATCCTCCTGTATGGGACTTAAAATGATAAGTTCACCTTTCAAGAAAAATGAATAAATACACATAATGGAATAAATGTGCATTTATTATTTTTTTCTGTAGGAGCCTTGAAAGCATTGTACCTGTGATCAATGGATCAGGGGTGCTATGATCAGGCTTCTGCAGACAAACCCTCCAGCTTTCTGCCCATACCTTCTTACTGGCTGTCTTTTGCAAGCTGCAGGGCTTGTGAATGATTCCAAAAAGTGTACAAGTACATACATATGTCCCTCCTAGGAGAAGTTCAGAGTTAGTCCATTGGAACCTTCTTTATCTGTAGACCATCAACAGGGTAGAGGAAGGAATGAGACAACTGGATGGATGAGAGAGTAATTGATGGATGGATAGCTGAGCAGGAGAAAGGACTGAGACTGGAACCTCTGCAGCTCCCGCAGAAGATTTGGGTAGGGTCACCTCAATGCAGAATTGAGAGCGTATGGATGAACTACGAGAACACTCCTCAGCACTCTCGCATTTTTTTCAGACCTACAAATCATCAGCTGCGGTGGCTGACAGTAGTTGTAGTTCACTCATTCATAAGAAACTGACATTCAGCAGACAATGCAGACTCTGCAGATCTTCAGTTGGATTACTAAACCCATCTCCTAGATTGGAAGTACCTGAGCTAGATGGTAGACATGGCTCTTCCTACATTGTGCCAGTATGAGGGTCTTGGGTATTACGGTTGTCTTTTTTGAGACTGTACTGAGTCTTGGTGGTTCTGTTTTCAAACATGGCAAATGTTCTCTTGACAGATGCTAGCAGTCCTGGATACCCTTTCGATGGGACATGGTTGTCAGAGAAAGCATTACTTTTCATGGTTGTTTTGGAGCTCAGAGTGAGTCAATTGTCCCGTCAATGCTGGACACCTCTATTGTGAGGACTTCAGATGAGAACCCAGTCATACAATGTCACTACTGTGGCCTACACTAAGGTTACCAGATTTTCAGAATGAAATCCAGGTACACCCTACTGACTATGCCCAATTTCAAACCACACCCTCATTTGTAATAACAAAATAATGCCCCCATTTTTAATACGCCACAAACCAAATGGTTGCAGACTTTTCAAAGAAGCAGCCATCGAAGGTATAAATACAAAATGCTTTCATTTTAGGGAGCAGAGAAATGATCTTGGTCGTGTAGGCTGAACAGAAAAAAATCCTTATGTGCATGGCTCTCTTTAATCTGGTGTTTTTGGCTCTTCAGAAGCTGCTTTTTACAACTTTTATGCATACTTTGTCTGATCTCATTTGCAAGGTGGCCTTTCTTGCTGCCATCACCTCTGGATGGGAGGGTCTCTGAGATAGCAGCCATATCGTGTAAGAAGCCCTTCATAGTTTTGCACAAGGACAAGATTGTCTTGCAGCCTAAAGCCTCCTTCCTCCCTAAGGTGGTCTCTTCCTTCCACCTGAACCAGGATTTAATTCTTTCTTCCTTGTGTTCTTCTCCGAAACATCCTAGGAAATTTCTCTCCACTGCCTTAGCATGGTATGCACTGTGAGAGTCTACCTCTCAGCTAATGTCTCTTTGTTCTACTTGCTTCATCTTCTAACTCTGTCTTAGGAAAGTGAAGCAAAACAAAAGGAAGGTGGGTGATATCAGAGGTTTAGAAAGGTGTGTTCTGTTCCCTTCCTCTTGATTTGTGTTTTATTTTTAAAACAAGACAGTAAGCCCTATGCATACTATAGTAAGTACTATTTAGTAAGTCAAAGCAAACAAAGCAAAGAGTAACAAGCTCAAACCCACCAAACGGATTTCAGCTTCCATCATTGCAATGACTGATTGACTACTTTTTCTTTTGAGCTTTTTAGCCCTAAATTACTTCTTCCCAACTTAATTCCATAAGACCAATTAAACACCAGCAATGGATGATGACACTAATTCAGAACTTACAGACAGGTATACAATGATTGGCTGGCTCCAATGAAGCTTGGATAATTAATCATGTACAAGAAAGGGCTAGTTGTATGGGTACCATGCCATAATGCCCTAAATCACTCAAAATGTACTCAATAAAACTTCTATGAGTTTCTGCGTTTTGCTTACATACAATTCATCCTATGTATTGCACTCAGAATTAGCACTTCGCTGTAATCATTACTAAATTTTACTTTTATTGTACTCTTTTAGATATGAAGTTGCCCACCAACTCCAGCAACACCAGTCTGCACCTTCTGAAGAAACCCAAGTAGATCAGATTCATGTATCTAGTCAAATACAGGTGGAAATAGAAGGAACTAATCTACATCAGCAAAGCACTGTAGCCACACAGCAGGAAGCAATTTTACAGCTCAGCCCACAGCCAGATATGGATACAGTTTCACCTGCTCTAGAGCAGACGCTTGCTGAACAACCTCTACATGCTGAAGAAGGTAAGCCTTTAACAGAGGCATGACAACTTGTTATCACATAGACAATGCATATGTTTGGTCTCCATGCACAGCATAAATTCCTAGCCACCACTGTGGCATCTCCTTACCTAAATAGTATGCCCACTCCGTTTCCACCTTCCAATTTGCAATATTTTCAGTTACACCAACATTTTTAACTCTACCAAATGATAAGCACCTGCAACCTTGGTTTTAGTACCAAGTGCTTACACGCAGAGCCGTGAAGGGAAGCCCCTTTACTGCCTAGATCTTCCAGACCTCATCTTATTTTAATGTCTTGTGACTTGTAATAATATTCTCACTTCCATAGCAGTGCCATGGAACACCAGTCCAAAAAGGAGTAGAGCAATGATAGTACAGGGATATTATTATCAAGCTCAGGCTTTCTCTAAAATAGTTGTTTCTCTTTCGTTCGTCGACAGTCACAGCGACTCTTAGGACTAAGTGGGTTATACTGCCCTCTTCAGGAGTTTACTAGGTAGAACAGGCAGTTCTAACAGCAAAAAAAGAACAGTAACAGACACAGCCCCTCCCAGGGGGCAGTCCCACTGGCAGATAACCCCACACCCAGCTCTGCTAGCTCAGTTTTCTCTGCCTTGTACAAGGAGTTAGACCTAGGCTCCTTGTTGGGATCTGTGGTACCTCTCTGGGCCACTTCGGCTGTCTGGAGACAGCCTCACAGATGAAAACTACAATCAAGCAGCCGTGCTGGGCAACAGGCTGGGTCTTGGATCCAGGTAGTCTCCCCAGCCGGTCATCACACGTTAGACCGGATGCTTCGCGCTGGGTCAACTGCGACAGACCCCGACCGGATGGGGTGGCCCTGCGGGTTAAAAGCCCCGCCATCGCACGCAGTGCATCCAGGGCCAACAGCTCCCTCCGGCCTAGCCGGGAGCATGTAAGCTGTCTCGGGTGTGATCCCCCACACCGCCCGACTAGATGGGGTAAGTGCATCCCCCCACCCCTCCGGGGTGAGCGTAGTGGGTGGTCTTTCCCCCCTCTTCCTCGCTCGTGCCCCTCACCCATCTGGTAGCCCGCTGTCGCACCCTCCCTTCCCCTCCCCGGGGCTCCCAGGGTGTAATGGGTGTATGGGCCCTAGTGGTCCCCTCCGCCTCACCCCCTGCCCCCCCTCGTGCTCGGCGGTCGGGATCGTCGGCAGCCATTTTGCCGGCGCCCGGCCGCCATTTTCTTGTAGCCGGCCGCATTTCTATACATGGGATCGTTCGGTGGCCATTTTGGCATAGCCGCGGCGCTGTTACATGAGGTTTTGGCCTCTAGTGTGCATCGGTGGCCATTTTCCTGTGGTTTCTACACATGAAAGGTCTGTGTGTGCTGGGGGGCGGTCCTGGCCATTTCTCGCGCCGATTTACCCCCCCAGCACGGCGCAAATCTCCCTGTCAGTGGCGGCTCTGGGCACAGAGGCAGTGTGGGCAGCAGGAGCGGGGAAGGCAGTGACAGTGGCGGACAGCAGCAGCAAGCAGCTCCTCTCTGGTTGGGTGGTGAGTCCCCCTGGGGTGCCCACTATGACAGGCTTTGCGCAGCTGTGGGGTGGGGGGTGCAGTGGTCCCCTGGCAATAGGCCTCTTTTTTCTGGGGTGGCCAGGGTGGGTTTAAGTATGGCAGCTGATGCGGGTGCATCCCCACCGGACCTCTCGGTGCCTGCAGCCAGCATTTCAGGGGTTCCTTCCCTTGTAGACGCCATGTCCACGGGTAGAGCCGCTGTTGAACCGCAGGGACGCCATAAAGCGTCCCTTGCCCCCCCTTCTTCTGGGGAGGACTCGGACCCTGAGGGGGGGGCTCCTCCATTGCGGGACCCCCCTTGAGCTTTCGGACGGCGAGATCCCAGACGCCCCTGATAGCGGGCAAAAGTCTGAGGCGTCTGCTGCTGCGCACGAGAAGGCTCTTGTAGACGCTCTGATCACCTCAGTGCGTGAGACCCTGCAACTGGAAGAAGCAGCGGGACCTTCAGGTCACATAGGCCGGGCCCTGTGGCCAAGGTTTTTCCGTATGTGTTTTTTTCTGGATAAGTTGGTTTATAGGGACTGGGCTCAGCCCCAGAACTCCCTCCCCATTCCGAAGTGTTTCGCTGTGCGTTATCCCTTTGAGGATGGATTATTGAAGAAGTGGGATCACCTCCCGTGGTTGATTCTCCCCCCTTGTCCTGTCTGAGTAAGGCGACCACCATCCCGGTGGAAGGCACGCCGCCCTTTAAGGACCCGGCTGACAGGAAGGCTGAAGCTTGCGTCAGATCCCGATTTGTTCTAACGGGGTCTGCCATGCGGCCCATTGTGGCCTCTGCGCTGGTGTCACAAACGCTCACTGAGTGGACGAAGCTGCTACAGAGCGAGTTGTGCAAGATGCAGGCGTCTCCTGAGTGTGTGGATCTTGCAGATCGCATGACCCAAGGGGCTCAGTATCTGTGCGATGCAGCCCTGGATGTGGCCCCCCTGATATCCAAGGCACCCGCAGTCTCGGTGGACACCCTGGCGGACTTGCCTTTCCAGGGGAGGCGGCTCTTTGGTGACCCCTTGGATGAGGTGATCAAACATCTCACGGGAGGGAAGGGCACCTTTCTCCCGGAGTCTAGGAGGAGTTCGCACTCCCATCACCGACAGGGTCCCTCCTTTCCGGCCCATAGGCGGCCTTTTCGTCCCTTCCGTTCCTCGGGCAAGGGTTCACAGTCCACCAAGCGGGTGGACAGAAGCGTTCCTGGCCGCGTAAGTGCCTCAAGCTAGAGGACAAGGTCTCCTCCGCATGAAGGGTTGCCCCCGCTCGGTGTTTGGGTGGGGGGACGTCTCCTGGGGTTCGCAGACAGGTGGTCCTCTCGCATCTCGGACTGCTGGGTGCTTGAGGTGGTCTCCTCAGGGTACAGCATAGAATTCCATTCCCACCCCCCCAGATAAGTTCTTTGCCTCCAACCTGCAGCTGCCTGCGGGCCCTGTTCGGGGCTGTGCAGGACCTGCTGGATCAAGGGGTGATTGTTCCCGTTCCACGGGCGGAATGTTCCCAAGGGTTTTATTCCATCCTTTTCGTGGTTCCGAAGAAGGACGGGGTTCGTCCCATCCTGAACTTGAAGGACCTCAAGTTTGTATGGGTCTGCTGGTTTCGGATGGAGTCGGTCCGCTCGGTAGTGGCGGCCCTGCACCAGGGCGATTTCCTGGCCTCCCTCGACATCAAGGATGCATACCTGCATGTTCCCATCTGTGCCCAGCACCAGCGCTTCCTGCGCTTTGTGGTTGAGGAGGATCACTACCAGTTCGTGGCCCTTCCGTTTGGCATGGCATCGGCGCCTCGGGTTTTCACCAAACTGCTGGCTCCGGTTCTGGCTCTGCTGAGGCAGAGGGGCAATTGCGGTGGTGGCGTATCTGGACGACCACCTCCTACGAGCGGGTTCGGCTCCAGCGCTCAAGGACAATGTGATGATTACCCTGCACACTCTGCAGGAGTTCGGATGGGTGATCAACCTCCCGAAGTCGGTTCTGATTCCGTCTCACCGCCTGGAATATCTGGGCTGATCCTGGATGCAGCCAAGCCGAGGGTTTTCCTTCCACCAACCAAGCAGCGGACGCTTCAGTCGGCGGTTCAGTCCCTGCTGTCCCAGAAATGGGCCTCACTCTGGTTTTGCATGCGGGTCCTGGGCTTAATGGTGGCCTACTTCGAGGCGGTCCCTTATGCTCAGTACCACACCCGGGTTCTGCAACGGGAGATTCTGCTGAGATGGGACAGGTCCCCAGCTTCCCTGGATTGGGTGGTCAGGATGGACCACCAAGTAAGGGCCTCACTGCTCTGGTGGCTGCAGTCCTCGGCTTTTCGGTCAGGGAAGTCCTTCCTCCCCCTTCACTGGTCCGTGATCACGACGGACGCCAGCCTGACAGGCTGGGGTGGAGTCCTGGGGCTGCTCTCAGCCCAGGGACGGTGGCCTCCGGAGGAGTCTCGTCTCCCGATCAATGTCCTGGAATTACGGGCGATTTGGTGCTGCCTTTGCCATTGGACGTCGAGGCTACACTGGTGCCCTGTCTGGATTCAGTCTGACAATGCCACGGCTGTGGCATACGTGAACCGCCAGGGCGGGACGAGAAGCTCGGCTGCGGCCTTGGAGGTAGCTCCCGTCCTGCGGTGGGCAGAAAGCCACGTTCTGGTAATCTCTGCCGTCCACATACCGGGTGTAGAAAATTGGCAGGCGGACTATCTCAGTCGTCAGCGCCTGCACCAGGGAGAGTGGTCCCTGCACACAGATGTGTTTTATCAGATTTGTCTGAGATGGGGCGTCCCAGACGTGGACTTACTAACGTCCCGTCTCAATCGGAAGGTCCGGACCTTCGTGAGCAGGACAAGGAACCCCCTAGCGGTCGCTGCAGATGCTTTTGTGACTCTGTGGGCTGGGTATTGGCTCATCTATGCCTTTCCTCCTCTGAAACTGCTTCCGCGCCTTCTGCGAAGAACAGAAGCGGAGGGTTTATCGACCATTCTGGTAGCTCCAGATTGGCCACGGCGTCCTTGGTACATAGACGTGGTATGGATGGTGGTGGACGTTCCCTGGCGGGTTTCGCGAGGATCTTCTGTCCCAGGGACCCATCCTGCATCCTGCTTTACCCTCTCTGGCTTTAACGGCCTGGCTATTGAATCCCAGGTGTTGAGGGATTGAGGGGTCT
Source organism: Glandirana rugosa (assembly GCA_018402905.1). Lineage (NCBI taxonomy): Eukaryota > Metazoa > Chordata > Amphibia > Anura > Ranidae > Glandirana > Glandirana rugosa. The sequence goes on from BLSH010201087.1 coordinate 985,242, forward strand.
TGGACTCGGTGATTCCTACCATGTTGAAGGCTTGTAAGGCCACTTCACGTACGATTTACCACCTCACCTGGAAGGCTTACATCACCTGGTGCGAAGCCGGGGGATGGAACCCTCGTTCCTTCTCGGTGTCTCGGGTTCTGGCCTTCCTGTAGAAAGGCCTCGACCAGAACTGGCGGTGAGCACTATCAAGGGTCAGGTTTCTGCTTGGGCGATCTTTTTTTCAGCGTCCTTTGGTGACGCATTCATTGATTCATATTTTCATGAAGGGGGTTCGGCATGTTGCCCCCCCCCCAGGTACGGCCGCCTTTGGCACCATGGGACCTCGATTTGGTCCTCTCGGTGCTTCAGATGCCGCCTTTTGTGAATATCAGGGAATTCTCTCTGAAGTGGCTTTCCTGATGGCTATCACATTCGCCTGGCGGGTGTCTGAGTTGGCGGCTCTGTCTTGTAGGTCTCCTTATCTGGTTCTACACCAGGATAAGGCGGTCTTGCACCCGTCACCTTCTTTTTTGAGGTGGTGTCATCTTTCCACATCAATGAGGACATTGTCCTTCCTTTTCTTTGCCCTTTGCCTTTCTCACCCTAAGGTGGTTGCTTTGCACTCCCTGGATGTTGTTCGGGTCCTGCGGGTGTATCTAGCTTCCACAGCTTCCTTTCGGAGGTCAGACGCTGTTTTTGTTGTGGTGGATGGCCCACGCAAAGGTTTGGTGGCCTCATCAGCCACTATCTCACGTTGGATTAGACAGACGGTGGCCCGAGCCTATGCTGTTCGGGGTCTGGAGCCTCCCTTTCCGGTCACGGCTCACTTTTCCAGGGCGATTAGCACTTCCTGGGCTTTTCAACATCAGGCGTCTGTCTCAAGTGTGCAAGGCGGCTACTTGGACCTCTGTGCACACCTTCTTAAAGTTTTACAAAGTTGATGTTTTAGCATCCTCGGATGCTGCGTTTGACCGCAAAGTTTTGCAGGCGGCCGTGTGAGAAACGTGTGGTTCCTCACCGAGGGTTCAGTTGGGTGGAGTTCTGTTGTTGTTCTGTTACCCACCCCTCATTTTTGGCACTGCTTTTGGACTTCCCACTTAGTCCTAAGAGTCGCTGTGCCTGTCGACAAACGAAAGAGAAAATTGGATTTTTTTTTACTTACCGTAAAATCCCTTTCTCTGAGTTCGTTGACAGGCACAGCACCCACCCCTCTGATGTTGCACTGCTTGCTACGAACTGAGCTAGCAGAGCTGGGTGTGGGATTATCTGCCAGTGGGACTGCCCCCTGGGAGGGGCTGTGTCTGTTACTGTATTTTTTTTGCTGTTAGGACTGCCTGTTCTGCCTAGTAAACTCCTGAAGAGGGCAGTATAACCCACTTAGTCCTAAGAGTCGCTGTGCCTGTCGACGAACTCAGAGAAATGGATTTTACGGTAAGTCAAAAAAAAATCCCGTTTTTACACAACAGTCTTTTTCCAACAGAGAAGTCTTCCTCTTTCTAACTTAGAAATCTCTCTCCCATTTTAGGTTTTGCTAACTAAAACAAATGAGAATTTGTGATTGCTTCTCTAGTAACAAAAAGATCTATTGAATTTAAGAGATAGTTTACCCATTTCCTTGGGGAAGAAACAAATATGCTGTTTTTACCCCTCAAATGATTTGTTTCTACCTCCCTTCCTCAATTACAACATACCTATTGACAGCCCTGTCCCTGAAGATCATTCAGGGGTATGCCCATCATGGGTGAAGCAAGGATGGGGCTGGTCCCTATGTATCCTGTCCAGAGTAAGAAGCAATTTGCCAAGAACGCATTTCTGAACAAGGGTGCTGGCACTCCAAAACTATAATGCTGTAGTGGAGTGCATGCTGTGACACTTTGCACATTGTGCTGCAGCCATGGAGGGGGAGCACCAGCCTCAAAGCTCCTGCAGTACGGACAGGAATATCACTTCCGAGGTTCAGCAGTCTCCAGTGCCTGATACAGAAGGCATCACCCTCTGCTCTCAGCAGCAAAAGTTTTGAGTATCATTTGAGTAACATTTGACACCTCACATGGCAGATCTTATGGCTGGTAGATAAAAAAAGATCCTCCTCTCTTACCCATAATTCAGAGGAATAAGGTTTGGGTGAAATGCCTTCAGCTGAGATCTCATCAAACCTTAAGGATACCATTGCTACCTTTATTGACAAATTGTTTAGCATTAGAGATTCCTGAGACAGCTTACCCCATTTGTTCAGCATGGGTTCCCTAAAAGTGCCCAAACCTGCTAAGACCTTCCCAGTCCACTTGCATTTAGAGCCTGTACAGTGACTGCCCTAAAACTGAAAAGCTCTTCTTCCCCTAAATATTTTACTCAGTATCCTATTGAGATAGGTTTCCAATAGAAATTAACAGTCCTGTGGTTGACCAGGATGTGGATCTTTCACTGTCCAGTTCCAACAACAAACTGGAATCTTTTGTCACCAGGTCTAGCGACCCTTGGTCCTTCACAGTGGACACCCTGAGAAATCTGTGGGATCAGTTCAACCTGATCTCTGCCCTTCCTCCTCTACAACCTCTCTTGTCTGCTCCACAGCATGAAGATAGAGGGTATTCAAACTCCTGGCTGGTCAACCATTGTACTTCTCAGTCACTAGCTTTAACGGCATGGCCTACCTGATTTAGTCATCTTTACTGTCCCAAGGGCTAGGAAGTCAGCTTTTCCCAAAGACTACCATTGCACCTGGAAGGAATATTTTGCTTGGTGCGAGGTTAGGAGATTGCATCCTAGGAAGTTAGGAGGTGCACCTTGGGACACATCCCATTTTTACTCTACTCAGGTCTGCATCTGACCTCGAGTACCGTCAAGGGGAAAATCTCAGAACTGGTCTGTTTTAGAGCGCGTTTGAATGTTTCAGAGCTCGCTGTCTGTGAACAGAGTTTACCATGCCACTCAAAAATGCAAGGTAAAGCTTTATCATACAAAGAAGAAGCTATATCAGAACATGATGCAAAAATGCCACCATCTTCTTTAGGTCAAAGATTATTTAAAATGCCCTGTTGCAAAGTGAAAAACAGTTCTGTGGTCAGACTAATCTAAATTTGAGATTCTTTTTGGCAACCATGGGCACAGCGTCCTCTGGACTAAAGAGGGGGGTGGGGGGGGGGGAACCTTCCGGCTTGTTATCAGCGCACAGTTCAAAAGCCTGCATCTCAGATGGTATGGACAGCTTGCACATCTGGAAAGGCAGCATCAATGCTGAAAGATATATATATATATATATATATATATATATATATATATATATATATATATATAGGTTTTAGAGCAGCATATGCTCCCACCCAGATGATGCTTTTTTCAAGGAAGTCCTTACATATTTCAGAAGGACAATGCTAAACCGCATACGGCATCTATGACAACAGCATGGCCTTGTAGTAGAATCCGGGTGCTTAACTGATCTGTGTACAGTTCAGACCTTTTACCAACTGAAGATATTTGGTTTATCTTGAGACGAAAGGTATGACAAAGAAGACGCAGGACTGTTGAGCAGTTAGAATCGTATATCAGGCAAGAATGGGACAATATTCCTCTCCCAAAACTCAAGCAACTTGTCTCCTCAGTTCCCAGATGTTTACAAAGTGTTGTTAACCACTTCAGCCCCGGAAGGATTTCCAGCTTTAGGACCGGAGCCCTTTTTGCGATTCGACGCTGCGTCGCTTTAACTGACAATTGCGCGGTCGTGCGACGTTGTACCCAAACGAAATTTGTGTCCTTTTTTTCCCACAAATAGAGCTTTCTTTTGGTGGTATTTGATCCCCTCTGCGTCATTTCTGATCACCGCTACAAACAAAAGAAGAGCGACAATTTCGCAAAAAAACACAAATTTCTTACTTTTTTGCTAAAATACAAATCCAAAAAAAAAATATAAAAAAACATTTTTTTTCACCGTTTTTGGCCAATTTATATTCTTCCTCATATTTGCGATAAAAAAAATCGCAATCGGCATTTATTGATTGGTTTGCACAAAAGTGGTCGCGTTTATGGATGATGAGAATTCATTTTTGGGGTTTTTATTTTTTTTTTATTTTTTACTAGTAATGGCGGCGATCTGCGATTTTTAGCGGTACTGCGATATTGGGGCGGACATGTCGGAACGTTTTGACACTTTTTTGGGACCATTGGCATTTATACAGCGATCAGTGCTATAAAAATGCACTGATTACTGTGTAAATGCCATTGGCAGTGAAGGGGTTAACCTGCAGGGGGCGCGCTAAGGGTTAACTATGTTCCCTGGGCGTGTTCTAACTGTATGGGGGCTTGCCTAGCTGGGGAAGGGAAGTGGTCACAGCCTTCACGTACAGGAAGGCTGTGATCACAGCCCTTCCCCCTCACACAGAGCGGAGGTCCGTGTTTACATACACGGACCTCCGTTCATTCACTCCGGGGGGGCATCGCGGGTAGCCGGCGGCAATCGAAACCGCCGCACCCGCTCCCTGGCCCCCCCCCGAACACAGTGAGCGCGCGCGCGCTAGGCTCTGTATCGCGGCCGCCGTCATATGACGGTGATTCGCGTTACAGAGCCACTTTGTCGCCGTCATTTGCCGATCAGCCGTCGGCAAGCGGTTAAAGGAAGAGAGTGCGCTATACCGGTTTAACATGCCCCAATCTCAACTTTGAGTTATGTTGCTGTTATCCATTCCAAAATCACCTATATTTTTTTTTCTTAAAATGGTACATTTTCTCATTTTAAACAGCTCACATGTTTTCTATTTTCATTTATGAATAAAATGTGGGTTTATGAGATTTGCAAATCTTGGATTCTATTTTTATGCAGATTTTACACAACGTCCCAAAATTGGGGCTGCACATTACCTCTCAGCTACAGCCTCTTTTTGGCAGTTGGATTAATTTTGTCTTTCCTCAAGGTTCCATTCACTACTGCCAGGTGGATTAGACAAATCATCATTCGAGTCTATGGCCTAAAGGATAGGGTTTCCTCCTTTACCTGTTTTATAGCTCACCGCACCATATCCGTCAGGGCTTCACCTGCTTTTTAGCATCAGGCATCTGTTTCTCAGATTTCCAAGGCTGCCATCTGGCCTTCTGTTGACACATTTGTTGTGATTTGTTGTGGTTTACCTGGTAGATGTTCAGGCCATCTCTAAAGCCATTTTCATGAGTAAGGAGTTCTTTAGAGCCCTTCTTGACCTGTTTGTTAAGTGGGCCTGTTGGCATTGTTTGCTGTTTTCACCCATCAGTTGGATTGCTTTTGGATGCATCATGGTTATGACTAAGATCTTGTGTCCTGTACTGTATGATTAGGAAAATTGAATTTTTGATTTATCAGAAAAATGTGTTTCTTGTTGTACAGTACACGACACAGGACACTCACTTTTGTTCTTCATGATCTCCCTATTGCTTGCTAAACTGAGTTTTGCTGGGAGTGGAGGGGATCTATATAGGCTATATTTTTATATTGAATGTTAAATTATTTAAAATGTACAGGTCTACCTATTTGTTTGCTCCCTTAAGCAGTTGTACTTAACTTTGTTTTTGACTTTAACTGGATGTAAACCCCATTCATGAAATCTGACCTGGGTACATATATCTGTAGTGTTTACTTATCTCTCTCCAAAGCCCTAAGCCCTGTGTCTTTCTGCTGCTCCATTCCTCTGTTATCAGCATGATAACTTCTGAAAAACTCTCCAACACAGGAGATAAAAAGCTGTTGAAAATTTGTGTTGGGGAGGGAACTTAGAGACAGATTAGCAGAGAGCTGGCCTATTCACAGCACAGCTTTGCAAGTTTCTTAGTTACTCTGCCTATGTGGAGGGGGATGTGTCCTTTTCCTCCAATCAGCTCAGAAACACTCACACACACAATGCCCAGACTCTCCTCTCACTGCTGAAACAGGAAGAAAATTTTCTAACGATGTGTACTTTCTAAAGAATGCAGAAATCTGAAGACAGCAGATATACATGTAAAATGTATGTAGGGAGATTTGCTTCATCTCTGTGTATCATCTGAGGCTATTCACTTCACTGGGTTTGCATCCACTTTAAACTGAGAAACAGAGCTTGAAAGCAATCTGACATCAGCTGTTTTGTGTCAATGCCTAGCTTTCTGCTAATAATCCAGTCGGTCTTTAAGTGCATAACTGTATCAAAAAACAAAGCTCCATATTTAAGAGCCATGTAATCAACTAAAGGGCTGGTTTATTTCTTGTATTATCAGCAGCTCAGGTTTACCTCTCAGCTCTGATGGTCAGCTTGAGAGTCTTTCCGAGACAAAGTAAGTAAAGCTCAGTATATAGAAAATTGAATGGCTTTTCTACATTGGTACATTAAAAAATGGAGGGTTGAGAACTGTTATTTACCCACTACCATTTATAAACACCCTGGTAGAAACCGTCCTCAGGCAGCCATTGCACCCGTCAATAGCTGTGAACCGAACCATCATTAAATGGCTTGATTCAGACACAGTGTACCTAGCCCATCCCATCGGCTCCGTAGTATCTGTTCATTGTCATAACCAACCACAGCGATCGCATACTACAGTTAAAATTGTTACATCTTTCCTTCTATAACACAGTAAGGAGATGAATCGTAGTAATCTATGAATGGGACATGAATGACTGAATCAGCAACAGAAGCAGCAATATTCAATCTCAAAGAATTGTGGCAAATAATGAGATGACTTTGGGATGTCTACTTCTGAAAAAAAGTTTCATTTTGGGGGTATTCATACTGTCATGAAATTTTGTATTTTAATGGAAAGTATCGGAAGTACATTTTTCCAATATTTTTGGTCTTTTTTACCTACTACCTTATAAAAAAAACTGTTGTTAATAAATACCACCAAATTAAAGCACTGTCTCAGAAAAGATTAATAACATGAATTGGGATACAGTGTCGCATGACCAAATCATTGTCAGTTAAACTCTCACAACACCATAAAATATAATGAAAAATATGATCTGGTAATACAGAGGTAATACAGAGTTAACCCAACTGGTTAAAGATTTCTTGGGTAATTCTCTTTCAATTCCATATCTACCTTTCAGGCGTATTTTAATAACTCAGTGTGAGATATGGAAATTAACCAAAAGGATTTGATTGTGTGAATTTTTGACTGCAGTTACATTAGATTTGAAGATGATACAAACAAACTTATTCAAAAATTCTCAATGTGAACAGTGATTAACTGGTTCAGCCCCAGCGCCGTAAATAGGCAGCGGTCGGGGTTGAGCGGCTCTCCCGGGACATAGCCTGCACCTGCAGGCTATATCCCGGTATCATTTTTTAGAGCAAGCGGTCGGCTATCCAGGGGTAACGACTGATCCGGCTCGGGAGCCGCTCGGTCGTTACCCCAGGAGGCGGGAGGGGACGCCCCCCCCTCCCGCCGCCTTCCGCCGCTCTTCTCCTGCCTCCCGTCCCACCGGGAGACCGGAGCGACGATCCGGCGCGTCCGCCGGCTGGAAGGAGACCTGATCAAAGCTGTAATCGGCTCTTATCGGGTCTCCTTCGGCACATTCCGGAAGCGACGTCACAACGTCACTTCCGGTTTACTCGGCAGCTAACGGCGCCAAATTTAAAAAAACTACAGTATTCAGAATCGCCGTTTTTGGCGATCTGAATACTGTGAAGTGCAAAGGAGGGATGGGGGGTCTTTTAGACCCCCCGACCCTCCAAAAAGAGTACCTGTCACCATCTATTACTATCACAAGGGATGTTTACATTCCTTGTGATAGCAATAAAAGTGATCAGATTTTTTTTTTTAAAGGAACAGTGGTAAAAATAAATAAATAAAAAAAAAAAAAAAAAAAAA
>BLSH010201087.1:993039-1017192 GCA_018402905.1 Glandirana rugosa
GGTAGGCAATGACATTTCGGATTCTATCTAAAACCTTCTAATCTGTGTTACGTTGACAACTTGTCATATAGACGTTGCGTATACCTACTAAAGACTAAAGTAGACGAATGGAACACCATCGGGAACGACTAGTTTACCGACACCTCCGTTCTGGACTCCGAGTATGACCCGTTATAAGAGGACATCTCGTACGACCCTTCAGTGTTTAGATAGACTTTTCACTTTTGTGGAAGTGACTTTCTTCGTGAAGTTCTTTGCAGTATCGGCGACCATCTTTTTGAAATAGTCGTTTGACATACATAAAGGAATTGGTGAATGGTTGGCCCGGTGAAAAAATGTAAACCACCAGTGTTCGATTTTTGTAAAAAAAAACGCTCTCTTAATGAATCTTGGGGGTTTGTAATATATAAAAAAAAAAGTTTGTGGGATCTCTTATTTTACCGCTAACAAAGTTATACCGCTGCGCAAATACCGTGTGACAAAAAGTATTGAAACAATCGCCATTTTATTCTCTAGGGTGTTTGAAAAAAAAAATATATAATGTTTGGGGGTTCTAAGTAATTCTCTCGCAAAAAAAAATGTTTTTAGCTTGTGACCACCAAATGTAAAAAAGTGGCCCGGTTGGTAAGTGGTTAAGGAAATACATACAGTTTGCTGATAAAGTTTTTCTACCAGCGGCTATGACGTTTCTTGAAGTGCTTCTTTCAGTGAAGGTGTTTTCACTTTTCAGATAGATTTGTGACTTCCCAGCATGCTCTACAGGAGAATATTGCCCAGTATGAGCCTCAGGTCTTGCCTCCACAGCCATTTGATCAGCAAGGGCTACCACAAGGTAAGCAGATGAAATCAGAAATCATCCATATGCGTTGCAGATATACTGTTCAACAGTTGCATTGTGTCTAATCTTCCAAAATCTATCTTAGGCTTTACAGTAACGGATGGATTCAGCCAGCAAACTTCTTTCCCAGCTGTTCAGCAGTTACAGGACTCCAGCACTCTTGAATCTCAAGCTCTCTCTTCAAGCTACCAGCAGCCAACTCTTATGGAGGTACCCACCACAGACACAATTAATGTGGTAATCCTCTATTTTGTTTCTTATGCTGGTACATTTTCAGCAGAAATTATATTTAAGTAGCTGATTTAATGATGTATCTATAATTTTATGTATGACATTATTAACATATCACACAGATAAAATTGTAATATGCTTTGAGGTGCAAAGAAATACTCAAAATTTAGAAACTCGTGATTGTTAGTTTGGTTTAAGGAGAATGTATTACCCGTCGGGTTATAAGGGGGTATGCTTAAGGAATCAAAAAATCTCCACTTTGCTAACACAGTTTCTCCCTCATAAAGCAAAATGTATCTGCATGTTTTATTTCCATTACAAATCCAAAAATAAGAGATATATTCCTCATTTTAGGATAGTGGGGGAGGCATGCACATTATTCCTTAGTACCCCTAGACCAATTGTGTTTTCCGAAATGTTGGTTTTAACATCAGACACAGCCTAATATAAAGCCCTTTAATCTAAACTGCTTGAAGCAGTTAAAGATTTGATGACCATTATTAATTAGTACAGTGTATGGAAACCATGGCTTCATGTAAGTATGGCTGCATTAAGGTAAAAAAAAAAAAAAACCTTTTACATGCAGCTCCCACCGTAGTCCCCCTAAATACTCATCTGAGCCCCATCATGGCCCAGTACTATGCACTTCTGCAGCAGCTCCTCTCCCCTATCCCTGCTCTCACAGGCTTGGCTGAGAGGCAGCGGCGATATTGGCTCCTGCTTCTGTCAGTCAAATCCTGTGAGCAGAGAGCTTGGAGTGGGGCTCAGCCATGCCATGTGTCTGAATAGATGCAAACAGCTCAGCTCGGGAACAAGCCCGCACGAGTGCCCTCATGGGAAGTGGCTTCCTATGGTGGGCACTTGGCAGGGGGAGGATCCGGGACCTCTGGCAGGGAACCCGAGAAGAGGAGGATCTGGGCTGATCTGGTGCAATTCCATTACACAGAGAAGGCAAGTATAACAGGTTTGTTATTCAGCCCATTTAGGCTGAATGGCCTGTAACACACCTTAAAGCGGAGTTCTACCCATTTAAAAGTCAGCAGCTACAAAAAGTGTAGCTGCTGACTTTTAATAAACAGACACTCACCTGCCCCACAGTCCAGCGATGCGGCCGCCTGAAGCCATTGCTGTTGTGGGCACCCAGTTATGGTTTCACAGCCAGGCGTGCACTGCATATGTGCGAGCCACGCTGCATGCTCTGAATGGCCGGACAATCTTCTGGGACCTGTGACGTGTCCCAGAAGATTGCAGGGAGGGAGGGCGGGGAGGTGAACTTCTGCTTGGTGCTGCGGCGCCAGGGGCGGAAGTGGGAGCGAGGTACCTTCCATTTCTGCCATTTTTTGATGTGGAAGGGATTTATGTTGTGGGACTTTTGACTGGGGTCTTTGCCATAGTCATGCGACACTTTATGGCTCTAATTATTCAGCTATTAGCTGATTCTGATTGCAGAGGCCACAAGCGTTCTCCTGTGCCTTCTGCTGATGATTCTGTATCTGATTTTTCTGCAGTTTTAACTGCTTCAAAGCCATCAGCCAAAGAGACTATGATTCTAAGGTGCTCCAGTTCTTGACTGATAAGCGTACCCTGAGGCGTCACATTCTACAGCTAATACTCCCAAATTAAAGAAGACTTATTGATACAGTACACACCGCTCTAAAGCTAGACGATCGGCCTGTTTCTATCAGTGAGTGGTTTTACATTTGGAGGCTTTTCAGGACCTGTGTCATAGGTGGGAGAGGTCTCCAAGTTCAACAAACTGGACATGTTTCTGTCTCCAGGTAAGGGGATCCTTTAGTGGAAGCAGTGAGTGCTTTGGTGGCCCCATGGGATCAGTCCACCTTGATCTATGCCTTTCCTCCCCTAAAACTAAAACTTCTTTCTTGGCTGCTTTGAAGGATAAAGATGGGGGGCATTCCTGTTATTCTCATAGCTCCAGACTAACCCAGGCAAATGTGGTATGCTGACTTGACAAGACTCCTGGCAGACACTTTGTGAACAGTGCTTGATTGTCAGTTTTGAAATCTACCATTTTTCATTGGATCTTCCCAACTAATACCAAGATTACAGTTTAAAAGGCAAAGTTCTGCCATTACTGGTGATGGCTCATTCTACCAGTAGTGTTGGTGGTTCTTGGGCTATTCAGCATCAGACTTTGGTAGCTCAAGTTTGTAAGGCTGCTACTTGGTCTTTGGTTCATACTTTTACAAAGTTTTACCAAGTGGATATTTGGGCTTCTGCGGTCACTGCCTTTAGTTGGCAGGTATTGCAGGCTGCTGCGTGAGGTTGTAATCTGTTCTGGTTCATTGGGGCCTGCTGGTTTGTTGCTGCGTTTCCCTCTCCCCATATTGAGTGCTTTGGGACATCCCTATCATAATGGATATGAAGATCCCTGTGCTCTGAGATGTACAATAAAGAAAATGGGATTTTTGGTTTACCTGCGAATTCCTTTTCTTGGAGTGCATCACAGGACACAGGGATTCTACGCCTCTTCTTTGGTTGTTTCATAGCTTGCTAGTAAACTGAGGCTATGCCTAGCTGAGAGGGGCAGCTGCTTGGTAGGGGATTTCCTGTCTTTTTTTTGCCAGTGTCCAATTACCTAAAGGTGGCAGCATAACCCTGTCATAATGGATAGGAAGATACTGTGTGTCCTGTCTTGTACTAAAAGAAAATGATTTTACAGGTAAACCAAAAATTCTGTTATTCTGTTCTCACAGCAGTTGTTAAGAATAGCGAATATGCTGATAATACCTAAATACATTATGAAATGCAGATGCTTTCTGAACAATTTGTATATTGATTATAATTTTGCAACTATAGCATAGTGAGTACAAATTTAAAGAGGAAATCCACTTTTGTTTGGGAGTTAGGAGGAAGGTTTTGCAGACAAGCAGAACACTGATTGTGCAGGTGTTTCCACCTGTTATAGCAGGGCTTGACAAATATGCTTTGAATCTAGGAGCCAGCTAAAAAAGTTAGGAGCCAGTTTTTTAGTGTAGTGTGGGGTTGTCAGTGCCCGGGGTAAGGCAAGTAATTTGGGCCCCCTAATCCTAACTTACAGCAGAGTAGCCAGTCAGTAACTCCAACATAACACCATTACATCAGGGTTATAGGCTGGCCAGTAAGAGTGACACTAAAAACCTGTTATGGGGGAAACTCCTAATTCATCGTGACTGCGGCATGTAAAACCCCCTTATCTGCTGCCTAATGGAACTTAAGGGTGGCCATTGGTGGGTGGCAAAAACTTGTCTCTACTGCACATTTTTACCATCCAACTGCACATCTAAATGAAGCCTTAGTGACACTTTAAATAAATACCAAAAAAAAGGTCAAAGAAGTATTCCTGTGCTGCTGATCTTCTGCTGCCTCTTTGCAGCCACTGCCTGCCTACATGTGTGTCCCCCACGTTGACTTTTCATTGCTCTGCTGGGTTTCTGGTCACCATAAAATACTGGAGCCCAGCTGCACATAAAGACTGGTAATTGTTGATGGTACACAGGGCTTTATCAGAGGACATAGAAAGACTCTATTCTAAAGCATTTTCAGCTGCCTCATCTCCCCTCCTACACCTCACAGCACACAGTAGAGCTGCACGATTCTAGCTAAAACGAGAATCACGATTTTGTTACTTAAAATAAATATCACGATTCTCGCGGTGTAACATCATCTTTCATTCTACAAAAAATGGGCTAACTTTACTGTTTAGGGTTTTTTTTTAATTCATTAAAGTGTATTTTTTCCAAAAGAAATTGCGTTTGAAAGACTGCTGTACAAATACCGTGTGACACAAAATATTGCAACAACCACCATTTTATTCTCTAGGGTCTCTGCTAAAAAATATACATAATGTTTGGGGGTTCTAGGTAACTTTCTAGCAAAAAAATACTGGATTTTTACTTGTAAGCAACAAATGTCAGAAAAGGTTTAGTCTTTAAAGAGTTTGTAAATCCAAAAAAAAAATGCTGCTCCTGTCTCTTTAATATGCAATTAGCAGCATGGTGCTTTTGCTTTTTAAATTATCCCTCTGTATCCCCTAAAATATTTGTTTGATAATCCCAGGTCATGATTTCCCCCCTGTGTACTGACTCCCCCTGTATATAGCTTATCTTGAGAGCCTGTGGTCTATGCAGTCTATGTCACTCCCAGCTCTCCTATCTCCTGTGTGCCTGTCTTCAACTCCCCCCTCCCCCTTTCCTCTCCTAGCTTCTCCACTCTGCTCTCTTAACTAACTCTAAATGCTCCTATCCCTTAGAAGAATGAGTTCGCTGTGTCAGTGTTATATCAGAAATATTCGCATCCATATAGATAACACAGCACGGCTCTGTCTCTCCTGCTGACCTCAGCAGCAGTGCTCAGCCTTACCCTCAGGAACTCTGAGCTGAGAGAGAAAAGCTGAAAAACGACAACTGATCATAGTAAGAAGGTGTGTTATCTATACAGAGAAGTATATATATGTTATAACAGAGACACAGGGCAATGTCTTGTTGTAATACAGAGCGGATGGGAACTTTTTATACAAGTGGCTTAACAAACACTTTAAGTGGTTAAACTGACCTCATCTACAGACTGGAGTTCATTCCTTTGATAAAAGAACCAAAAAGATACTTAGTTTCTACTTATCAGGGATATTGTGAGATACAGTACTTGGCAGACTACCCAGATTTTTGTTTGTTTATCAGCTGTCAAATTAGGCAGAGAAAATCTCCTCACTGAATCAGAGATGCTGTTAGATAGTTAGGGGAGAGAAGGATCGGCTGCCGCTTGCCAGGACATGGTTTCTGGTCGCCATGGCGACTTTGCGTGCTTGGGTTTGTCGAGCCCTGTGTTATAGTATGGGACCTGACAGTAGATCAGGGCTCCACCCCACCCCAGGAGTTTGTAGGTCTGCAAGGGAGCAGCAAGAGCATGCGTTTCTGAATGGTGCAGTCTGTGACAAAAGAGACAGAGGCCCCAAGCCAGAGGGCCAAAGGAGCAAGGAGCCGCAAGAAAGAGAGAGCTAACACAGTTAGTGTTGGTACATGAAATACGGATGTAATGTCATGCTCCAGAAAGTGAGCTTAACCTTTAACTTTTTATTTTTAAGTAATCCTACTCAGTGCAATATATTGATGTGTTTGTATTATTATTATTATTATTATTATTTTCTTTCTTGTAACTGCTTGGATAGTGAAGAGGACAGAACAAACTAGCAAAGTGGTATTTGGACAAAAAGGGTGTACAGAATCTGCATGCCAGTAATATTTATATTGTTAACAGCCTTGTGGGATTTTTTCAGTTCTCTTGTTTTTCTACACTACAATTTTTTTGGGTAGCCCTGTGTCCAAATAACCACATTTTTTTGTATTTCTAGACTGCTCGCTTAATTCAGGAAGAGACACAAGAAGAGATTGAATTACAGGCCCAACGAACTACGTTTCTGGAATCTCCAGAGGATCAAAGCAGGCGTACTTACAGGCTAGTACAACTAATACTACTAAACTGTGGAAACTGTGTATTAAGTAACCCATATTAGTCTAAGCTCCGATGATTTGCCCCAAATGGCAGCTATGATAAATCATGTGAAAGGAGTGTTTTTCTGTGATTATTTTATATTGTAAAACTTCTTACTATAACAAAGTACTTTAAGCAAGTGTAAATATTAATTTGATCATTATTCTATCTGCAGAAGTAAAAGATTACAGTATACTTTCTATTTCTATCATAGATGTGAATATTGCAGTAAAGGTTTCAAAAAGTCCAGTCATCTGAAGCAGCATGTTCGATCCCACACTGGAGAAAAACCATATAAGTGCTCTATGTGTGGTCGTAGTTTTGTTTCATCCGGGGTACTCAAGTCACATGAGAAGACTCATACAGGTACAATTTTTCCTGAAAAAGGTATACACATATAATAAAGCCAGTGTTTTCACTGCATGAGGAAATTCACATTTAAAATGAACTTGTGCTTTGCAGGTGCACATTATAAATCCCTGCCCAGCAACACCTAGCAGAAATTTGAGCCATATATGATGGCCTAATAATGGTTGTAGTGTTAACAATTCTACTTCCACAATGCTAGAGGTCTGCTAAATGTGCTGTAGCCATGAACAGACCTTTTTCAGCTGCAGACAGTAAGGTCCACAAGCCACCAATCACTTTTGCTCAGGAGACAATTTGGGTCCAGAAATATTAAATGCATTGTCCTTTATTTTCTTGGCAATTTCTAAACCCCTAGCATGACTAATTACAGTGACTGCTCATGCCAAACTTCAAAAAATATAATTTTTTGCTAATCACATTGCTCATCTTACTGAAAATACTCATGTATTTTTTATAAGAGCTTAAGTTTTGGCATGTATATTATACCAAGAAAAGAGAGTATTGCTGCAGTGTATGACTGAGACTCCACTATGTGTTTCTGGGTGGTGCGTATGGAGAAGCATCAACAACATTTCTGGTATTAATGCTAGAGTCCCAGTCAGAGGATGATTTGGGCCATGTGCATTATACCCATCGTGTCTAAATTTATTGACCCTATATGTACTCAGAAAAAGTAAGCATATTTTATTCACCTTTAACTGAACTATACGTGAGCATTTCAATTTGAGCATATGATGGCAAAATGCACAAGCTATGGTCCTCTTCACTTAAAACCCAAAAAATAAGAAGGTCCAAACATAAGAATTCATATGCAAATCTTGACATTCTTAGCTGTACATTATGGGACACAGGATAGTGAAAGTATTTTGAAACACTGGGTTATGTTCAGGAGAATTGGATGCTGGCAGTACAGCCCAGTAAAACCCCTCCCTTTTCAAGCATGCCTCAGTTTGGTAGCAAGTGTCCTGTTCTGTATGTACCCTCTCTACCACCCTGCCTTCTTACTCCCTGGAAGCTTATCCAGAGCTTTCTACTGCCATGTAGTGATGCAGCTATAGATGACCAGACAGCCTCCTCTGCTCGTGCAATGGGTTGTACTCCTTACCTGCACATAGAACTTAGTTGTTTGTCCATTCATAGGTATAGGCAGGGGCATTCCCACAGGTCCTCCTGGCGCCTGATCCGCCTACAGTTTCAAGTACATTATGAAGAAGAGTATTTCCCCACTTATAGCAGATTTTTATGGCATAGATCTTTCCATGTGAGCTAACTCAAGCGTGCTTCCTCACATTTTCCTTCAGTCAGTCCCTGATTTTCACTTAGCTGCCTCTGTGCACTCAACTGAATAAGAGGAGGATTGTATCCTAGCCTTTAAGAGGACATTGCACCTAGGTAGTTTTAATGTTCTGACTTTGCTTCCAAATTTCGGTATACCATTTCAATCACTATGCATAGATCTGGAACTGCCTGTGCCAGCTACTCCTAAACTGGCTAGCTGAGTTCCCTGTAGAGCCTTTAACCTGTCAAGACATTTTTAGTGCATTCCCTAAAACACATGGTCCTGTGTAACAATTGGGCCTACCCTGGAAAATGCTCTTCTTTAGCATTTCTCTTTAGAGGAGGGATGTTTGAAAGAATGGTCTGTTCCAGTAACTTCCTGTCTTGGCAAGACTCTATCTGTGTCTGTCCTTTTTCTCCTCGCACACCCAGCATCTGCCATTGCAGTATGTCCATCTTCCATAAATTACGCATATGTTATAAGGTCATAAAAAACAAAATGTTTTCCAGCCCACTTGCCACCAAGCCAGCAAAAAAAAAAAATACACTGTCTAAAAATTTGTGTTTAAAATAGAGGTTTTCATTGCAAAACATAAACATTTATAAATATACGTAGAAGCCGCACTGCCTCATCAAAGTCCCTCTACATAGTGTGGTTCTAACTCTACTCTATGAGAGTCTCCATGCTGGAGCATATACAGTATAGGAATGGAAGAATTAAGGGTAGGTATGCCTGAAGGCAGTCCATTCTTGCTTAAAGGCGCAGGGACACAGCAGAAGCCCAGCACAGCACAGCACAATGGCAGCTGAAGGAATTTAGTGTGTCCTGTGCCAATTTCAGCAAGCTAAACAAAATTGAAACCACCCCAATTTATAACCAAATTTTGGTTGCTGTTTTGCCCACCACTCGTCTGTTGCCGCTTTTGGATGTCCCAACATTTTAGAATACTATCACATGTCCCGTAACATACAACTAAAACTTGTGTTTTTGTCTCACTTGTAACTTTAACTTACTTGTAACTTTATTTTTCTTGGAGTACATTTACATACACAGGTCCCTTCTGCTCCTATTATTGCTTGCTAAACTGAGGCAATGCAGAGTGCTGAAGGGTTTTTACTGGGCTGCCATTTTAGCTTTGTTTCTCAGCGTCCAATTCTTCTGATGGTAGCAGTATAACCAAGTGTTTCAAAACACTATCTTGTGTCCCATAATGTATGCCAAGCAAAATGATTTAACAGGTAAAACAAAAAATTGTAATTTCTTAAGAATTTCTTGTCAAGAGTTCAGCTTGGTCCCACCTTTTTTCACATTCTGTGCCTCCTGTTGGTCCTAAGTTCACCTTTGGAACATGTTACATGTTCTGCCCATCTCCCTCCTCTCCCCACTGATCCCCCCCCTCCCTATGACAGCAGACAGGGGGGATCTTCTCCCACTTGCACTATCACAATTTAAAAAACAAAGTGCAGCCATGTGGGATTCTGCCCACATGGATGTGTCATTCATTCACAGCTTCCTGTGAATGAATGCCTTTATGTACTGTCAACCATTGCACCTGACAGCTTGTAGTTCTCAGTGAACTGTGACGGTACTGTTAGTGCTCTCATAGTCAATTGATTCTTCCTGCCATTCAGTAAGTGTCTGCCCATATGAGGTATGGGCTAACAGTTTACTCGGTGTCTGAAGGGTCCAGGCATTGCACTCGCTATCTTATGATTGTGGGTGCAATGCCTTACAGTCTGCAGCGAGAAAAAAAAAAACAATAAATTCACTTTTTTTTTAAATGCAAAAAGATGTGTATTTATTATTTTTTTTGTAAAAGGGGAACTTAACCTTTACTTTAACCTCATTGGTCATCAGGGAGGCTTGGGAGTTAGAAGAGGCTAGGCCAAGCTTGACTTAAGCAGGCAAAGTGAAACTTTGCTTACAGAACTGTAGATATGAGCTGCCACAGTCTCCGAATCTACTAAGCTTCATCACCTGACATTGACTTATGCACAAGCACTTTTCTATCATACACTCATGTAAATTGTCCATATTTCTGACTGTCACACATACCTATAGTGTAATTAACCCTCTCCTCCCTTCCTGACTTTTTCCTCAATACTAATAAATAGTGAAAAAAGCCATGTAATACTTGTACTGCAGAAAACAACACTTCAGGATCCAACAGCCAGGAGTGTGATCTCAGCAAAAAAATGGGTCAGAAGTCAAATGCAAATGAGAGAATAGTCAAGATGGATGGGGAAGTTACTGCATATTTCCAGAAGAGGGGACTTTGATAGCTAGATCTCTGTACCTGAACTCCCAGCATTATGCACCTTTACTGCTATACCAATGGGCTTCTCACTTTCTAATGGAGTTTTCATCCATATAGCATTATGCAGCAGAACATTTGAAACTCTTTGATAATAAAATCTACATCACAAACTTTCTGGCGTTACTCAGACCAACAGTGATTACCCTAATTTCTTTTAAGAACCCTAAAACTCAAATCCTTTTTAATTTGGCAGAAAAATGTTTATGCATAGCTCTAAGAAGAAAGAACCAACTGTAGAAGTATGCAATTACAACAGTACATTAACCATAAAATAGTTTTCAATAATTTAGTAACAATAAAAATGTCTTATTTAACCAATGCTTGGTTCAATGATGTGTTTGCAGGTGTTAAAGCTTACAGTTGTACTATATGTAATGCATCCTTTACAACAAATGGCAGCCTGACCAGGCACATGTCTACTCATGTCAGTATGAAACCCTACAAGTGCCCTTTCTGTGATGAGACCTTCAGGACAACAGTTCACTGTAAAAAACACATGAAGAAACACCAGAACATTCCCTCCAACCTCGTTTCAGATGGAGATGGGACCACAAGAGAAGATGGTAAATGATTACTAAGGAACTATCAGAATATAATTCATAGGTCAGATACTTGCTGATATCTGTAGAATTATCATGTTCTTATAAGGCATCAAAGAGTTGTTTTAAGTCTCTAATGGATTTCCATGGCCAATTTCCCAAGACACTTTGTTCCTCTGCCCAAGCACACAAGACTGTAACAACAGCATTGTTCTCTTAAAGCTAAATTTCATGATCATTTGCCTATGCTACTTTATATACAACCCAACAGAGTGCAACACCAGTATTTGACTTTGTAATGGTGGCCTGGTAATTGGTAATGGTGTGAATATTGCATCACTGCAGTACAAGAGCGAGTGCAGCCCTAACAATAATGCAGGCCTACACTGGGCAGTTGGTTGCAATAGGCAACATCTCCACATTTCCTTTACTACAGTTTTTACTAAAGAATGGCATTATGTGGTGTTACTTGTGTAAATGCTGATGTGCATGCACATGTAGCATATTTCCCTAGATGCACCACTTTCACATTTAGGCAAATACGCCATATGCACATGTATAAGTAAACACCAATGCAAAAGACTTGGTCATTTACACAACTATAGCCGTGTATATAAATTCACTTCCTGGGTGCTGGAAAATTCCAGGATTTTTTAGAGAACTTGGCAGCCTTTAGATGACCATGTAAAAAGATGGCAACCACCCCAATATATACCTAGCCTTTGCAGTAAGGTGCACATGGAAGGGCAATGCACATCACAAAGGGCCAATATCCCAGCTAACCTGGCAAATTGACCCTGTCTAACAATTCACATTAAAAACAGAGGCTTTAGTTACGCATTTACAAATATATGTGAAAGCCGCAGTGCCTATGTCAAGGCTCCTCTCTATACTGCGGTCCTAACTCTAGATTTTTGAAAGTCTCCAAATTGGAGCATATATAGCAGTGGATAAATTAAGGCCAGGTTTGTCTGGAGGGAGCCCACTCCTCCTTAAAAGGCACAGGGATACATTGTACACCAAGCAAGAGCACAATGGAGGCTGAAGATGTCAAATGTGTCCCCACACCACAGTGGAAGTGGTTGCCATCTTTTTGGACAGCTTGTTTACTGAATTTGCTGTGGGTGCACATTGGACACCTTCAGCCACCATTGTGCTCTTGCTAGGTTCCTAATGTGTCCCTGCCTGGGGGCAGCCACATACTAGCAGGCCCGCTTGGCTTATAGGAACTGGAACTGCTATGCTACACATGTGACACTACAGTAAGGTATATTCCCTGACCATTTGTACAGAGGCGACTATTGCAGTACATTGATTTTGACACAATTGGTTGATTTATGTGATACACAAGGTACAATGATGGTACATAATCATAACAGACAATGTCTCACACATGTGGTATCACCATACTTGGCAGGAGATGTAGAATGTTTTTGGGGTTGTAATTATAAGTATGCCTGAGCTGTGTGAGAGAAATATCTTATTTAGGTGACAACTCTGCGTAACAAAATTTCATTTTCTTTCCGCATTTTCCAAAAACTTGTTACGAAAAAGAGAAGTCTTCAAAAGGCTTACAATGCCTCTTAAAAAATACCTTGGGGTGTTTTATTTCCAAATTGGGGTAAATTTTTGGGTGTTTTCACTTTCCTGGTGTTCCAGGGCCTTATAACAGAAACTAAGAAAAACGTTTTCAAAATGGTTATTCTTTTTCTATTTATATAGAAAAAAGAAAACCCAATGGTGATTAACCACCTCCCACCTGGCCCATTATAAAAATACAGCCGAGCGAGGGTACCATCATCCTTGGTGGACGTCATAGGACTCTCATTCACACGTCTCCTGCGTGCCCTGGGGCTGTGCGGAAGCCCGATCTGTTATCCACTCTGTCCATCGGACACAGCGTAACAGAAATTATTGTACCAGGCTGGTCCTGATACCATGTGATCACATGTCAGTTGTACACATTGACCAATCACAGTTATCACAAATGTACACAATGGCACATGAATAGATGCCAAAAATAAAAAATAATTGCTTATATTGTGATTATCCTGATCACCTTTTTTTTTGTATTCATATTCTTCCATTTTCAAAAAATTGTGCTAAAAAAATTACAACTTCAAAAACTTGCGATGCCTCTTACTAAATACCTTGGACTGTCTACTTTCCACAGGGATCATTTGGGGGGTATTTTTTCCTGTCCTGGCATTTTAGGGCCTCAAGAAATGAGATAGGCAGTTAGTGCAACAGGATTGATCAATTTTCAAATATAGAACACCATAGACTCTATCATTTTCACACAGACTTTTTTACCAAAAAAAAAAAATTTTATAACCTCTTCTAAGAAATAATTAAAAAACGTTGTTTTTTCATTTATATAAGAAAACTAAAAAAACCCAGTAGTGATGAAATACCACCAAAAAAAGCTCTATCTGTCTCAAAAAAAAAAAAGATAAAAATGTGTTAGTAATTGGCATTCAAAGTGTGACAGCACTGAAATCTGGAAATTGACCTGGGCAGGAAAGGGGTGAAAGTGTCCGGTGTTGAATAAGTTAAATAGTACCAAAGCTGTATCTGTCTCCAAAAAATTATAAACACATAATTTGGGTACAGTGTTGCATGACTATGTAGCATGAGTAATTACAGTGATGTCCCTTGAGTGTTAAATTTTAGATTTTCTTTTTTGCGTTTATTACGCAGTATAAACAAGGTCACAGTACAAAGAAAAAGGAAAAAAAACTAACAATTCCAAGCAAGCTAATGCATTTGAATTGAACATTATATATTTGACAATGTACATTCACTATTGGACACTCAAATAGTTCCATTACAGCCACCAAATAGTAATCAATTGGGATGTTCTCTATGTGAAGATGTAAATTGAAAATCTACAGTATTCAAAAAGTACATATTCAGGATTGCTTATACAATTTAAAATGACTACTTTGTTCTGTTCTCTTTCCTTCTTTGCCTTCTGCCCTGATTTTAACAGTTAAATCACATTGTACCTTGAAAATCATTATATATGTTTGGTCTATAACCCCTTGAAGCCTTTTTCTGAAACTTGTTGCTTACAAGTTAAAATCCGTATTTTTTGCTAGAAAATTACTTAGACCCCCCTCCCGCCCCAAATATTATATATATTTTTTAGCAGAGACCCTAGAGAATAAAATGGCAAAAAAACAATAAAGTTAGCCCAATTTTTTGTATAATGTGAACGATGATGTTACACCAAGTAAATAGATACCTAACATGTCATGATTTAAAATTTTTAACGGTTACCAATTTAGAGGTACAGAGGAGGTCTAGTGCTAGAATTATTGCTCTCACTCTAACGATCACGGCGATACCTGATGTTTGGTTTGAACACGGAGGGATGGGGCACTTTAATTTTGTTTTTAATTTTTACATTTAAATTAGTTTTTTTTTTTTTCATTTCGTTTTTTTTATCACTTTTATTGCTGTTACAGTACAAGGAAGGCAAACATCCTCTGTGACAGCAATAGTCACATGTCAGGTATTTATTTGGAGGGTTCTGGGGTCTATAAGACCCCAAATCCCTCCTTTTGTACTTAAAAACATTCAAAACAGCAAATTTGGAGTTTTGGATGCTGACATTTTTTTTTAAATCTGGCGCCTTTAAGGCTCCAGTAAAATGGAAGTGATGTCATGACATCGCTTCCAGGCTACTAGATCCGAGACCCAATCAAAGTCAATTCCGACTTTGTTTGGGTTCTCCAGCAAGCCAGCGGATGTGCCGGCTGGTCGCTCATGTGGAAGGAGGCGGGGAGGCGCTGCTTGTAATAACAGCCGAGTGGCTGATTAGCCGCATTGGTTGTTATTACAAGAAAGCCGACTATCGGCTCCAAAAGACGGTACCGGGGGGATGCCTTGCAGCTGCAGACATCACTCCAGTACAACCACCTCAAGCAGAAGGCCACATATATGCTTTATGTCGGCGTGAAGGGGTTAAGTGGAACTTTATCCATAACAACTTGAGAAAAAATAGTGTTATTTAGCAAGGAACATACATTCCGCATTAATAGTTATGCTAATAAAATTATTGTGCGCAATAAATTGCCTCCAGCTTTGCTCCTGTTTTTTTCTTGCTGGAGACCGCCATTTTGGTGAAACCCAGAGCAGTCACTTTCTTACTGTGAACTCTGCCCACCTCCCTAGTCTCAAAAACGATATCCCGCTATCTGTAATTAAAATGTGTGCATTTCCAGCCTTGACTGTATGTCTTGGCTCAGCTAGAGGGGTAGACTGACAGAGCTCAGGTTCGCAGATGCAGAGGGAGAAAGGAAGGAATATCAGCAGGATAATATTCTTGTATGTTTTACTTAAAGCAGAACTTAACCCTCCCCCTCCCTTCTTACTTTTTGGAGGGCTTTTTTGGGGAGGAGTAGAGTGGTACCTAGCTTTAGAAGGTACCTGGTCTCACTTCCACTGTGTCTGCTCATCCCCCACCCCTTGCCTGTCTGCGACTTTCAGGGACACGTTACAGGTCCCAGAAGGGTGAAGGTCCACTCACAAAGTGCAGCGACATTCATGCATGCGCAGTGGGTCACAGCCGGCTGCCATTAGTAAACATGCCAGTGCCGGGACCTGAAGACTGGCAAGGAAACAGCCTGAGTGAGGGTGGCGCTGGATCCTTGGACAGGTATGTGTCTTTTTTTTTTTTTTTTTAAGTTAGCAGCTACAGTATTTGTACCTTTTGACTTTTAATATGTTTTTGTTAAAGCGGAGTTCCACGCTAATTTGCATGCACATCCACATTTTTTGCCAATCGCTTTGCCATTCCTTTTTGAATAGTGTCATTTTTTTTCGAAATCTAGTACCTTTTTTTTGTTGAAAACGCTTCACCGGAAATGACGCAATGCTAGACGGAGGTAGGCACCATTGCTATGACAAGCTGCTATACACATAGTTTCCACTGCACATGTGCAAGATCAGGAGGTGCGTGCTGGGAAGCCAGCAGCACCTAATCCTGAAAGAGACTCCTAGCGAGCTTCAGATGTCCACACTCAGGATGGACCCTTGCTGAATCAGGAGCGTACAGTAAGTACCAATACTTACTAAGAAAATGTTGTCAAATGCAGCACATGCCAATTTTTAACCCATAATTGGCGACTGTCATGGGGGTGATTTAAAAAAAAAAAAAAGCCAGAACTCCGCTTTAATCAGTGTATGACTCAGTCAGGATGAGATAGTACCTTACTAGATTTTAAACAGTATAGGCACTTATTTTTAATCTTTTGGATTGGGAGCATGAAATTGTCCATAATGTCTTGGTATGCTGATGTCTTAAGTGTTCCCTTCACTGGAACTAAGTTATATAATACAATTGCTAGTTAAAGTGGAGTATGTAAATTGTGCCCACATCCCTAAATGATATAGAACAACAAAGGAACCCCCTTGAGTGGGACTGTACTGGGCAGACATTTGGATGAAAACTGTGTTTATAAAAGTAACAAAACTTTGTTTCTCCTACGTTCACTGACAGACGCAGCTCTTCATTGACTTGTGGGTTTATGCTTGTCCCACTAGGAGTTAACTAGGCAGGGAAAAGAACAGCTGGCCCCTCCCATGGGGCCGTCCTCTCTTCCCACATAAACCCTCCACATAGCATAGCTCATCAGTTTCAATGCCTAGTTTGCATAGGAGTTGACCTGGCTCCCTTAGGGGACTTGCGGTCTTGATTGTGACCGTTTTTTTCTTATTATTTCTATTTTATTTTTATTTTACTACTTACTTCTATCAAGCAAATGAAGTCTGCTATCAAGAAGCCGGCCAGGGCATAGAGGGTCGTTCGGACTCTGTACTCTGTACTGATGCGAGCTGGACCCGCGGTATGGGGCCCGCCGCATCGTGCCAGTTCCTTGCGGGCGGCCTGGGGTTGCCCCCACCTGCGCCCAAGTCCCGGATCCCCCCCACCCTTCCCCGCTCTGCACCCGATCATTAGCGCCGCTTTTGGAATTTTTCGCCGCCATGCGGCGTTTCGCCACCATTTTGCGGTAAACCACAGCCATTTTGCCGTAGTTGCGGACATGCTGGGCATATGGAGCTTTCCCTCTAGCGCTCAGAGTGCCCATTTGCGGTAGTACACGTTCCCCTGCAGGTGGTTTCAGCCTACTTGGCGGCCATATTGGAGTCCCCTGCTGCTGTAAAAACGTGCTGTAGACATTTTGCTTTCTCTTTGGAACGGTGTGTGCTCCTGACGACGCAGCTCTTCTGACGATCCTCAGTTACAGGCAGCAAAACAGCAAGTAATAGCTGGGCTCTCCTGTGGGTGCTGGTGGCGGAGGGTGCAGTCCTCCTGGGTCTCCCTGGTGTTCTGTGGGGTGGTGGTGTGCGGCTGTGTGGGGGTGCCTCAAACTAAGTATCCACCTGCTTGTTGCTGAGGGTGATTTTTGGGGGAAGAACGATGGCAGACTATACTGCTGGGTCTGCTGAGGAGGACTCAGCGACAGCGCAATCTGCGCAAGGGGCCTTTTTGGACCAGCTGCGGGCGGTCTTTAGTGAGTTTCTTCCCCGGGCAGATGTCGCCCATCAGGTCCCTAGGAAGCGTCCTCCTCCCCCTTGTTCTTCAGGGGAGGACTTTGATCCGGAAATGGCCTCAGGGGTCACAGGGACCCCAGTGGACCTCTCTGATGGTGAACTGGTTCCCCCGGACGCAGAGGAGGACCAGGGGGCAGCAGCTGCGCGCGAAAAAGCGCTGGTTTCCACCATTATCACTGGTGTTCGCACTACTCTGCGACTGAGCCAGGATGGCGAATCGCAGACATCTGCGTATGTGTGCGGGTCCACCAGGGCCCCTAAGGCTTACCCCTATGATCAATTTTTTCATCATCTGATTTATCGTGAATGGCAGCGTCCACAGCATTCTTTTTCTCTGTCAAAACGTTTTGCCACTCGCTATCCCGTTGAGGAAAGCTTTTTGAAGAAATGGGAGTCGCCTGTGGTGCACCCACCGATAGCTCGCCTGAATAAGGCGACGACCATCCCTCTGGAAGGGGCCCCTTCCTTTAAGGACCTGGCTGACAGGCGGACAGAGGCGGTGTTAAAATCTCTCTTCCTGGTAGCAGGCTCAGCTCTGCGGCCGGCCCTGGCGTCTGCTATGGCGGCGCAATATCTGTCTGAATGTATGGCGGAGCTCCAGAATGATCTGGTCTGCGGCCGCTTGATGGATGCGCCGCAGAGAGCTGACTTTTTACATCAAGGCATCAAGTACCTTTGTGATGCGGCCGTGGATTTACTGCCTATGTTGTCCAGAATGGCGGTTTTTGCTGTCATCCTTAGACGGGTTCTTTGGTTACGTTCATGGTCCAGAGACCATGCGCCCAAGAAAGGCCTCGCAGACCTCCCTTTTCAAGGTGGACGCCTATTCGGTCCACAACTGGATGAGATCATTAAGGATTTCACAGGAGGAAAGAGCACTTTCCTCCCAGAGCCCCGAAGGCGTGAGTTTCGCTGTAGACAGGGGCCCCCTGCCTTGGGTCAGAAGAGTTTTTTTCGCGCCCCGGGCACAGCGCGAAAAGGGACCCGATCTGGTAAGGCCGCTGCAGGGGCCGGTAAATGGCAGCGAAAAACCGAAAAGGCAGAGGACAAGCCCTCCTCCACCTGATGGGCTGCCCCCACCCGGGCTTCAGGTGGGGGGACGTCTTCTGGGGTTCACAGACCGATGGCTTGCTCGCATTTCCGACCGGTGGGTCCAGGAAGTAGTGTCCACCGGGTACAGGATAGAGTTCAACACTCTACCCCAGGCAGGTTCTTCCCATCGAACTTAGGGCTCCCGCAGGCACGCCGGGAGGCCCTCTTCGGGGCTGTCCAAGCACTCTTGGACCAAGGGGTGATCGTGCCAGTGCCTCCAGCGGAGAGGTTTCGCGGTTTCTACTCAAACCTGTTCGTGGTCCCTAAAAAAAGGAGCGGGTCCGGCCAGTACTGGACCTGAAGGCCCTGAACCAGTATGTGAAGGCGCGGAAATTCCGGATGGAATCGATCCGCTCGGTTGTGGGCGCCCTCCATCAGGGGGAATTCCTGGCGTCTCTGGACATCAGGGATGCGTATCTCCATGTTCCTATTTGTCCACGGCATCAGCTCTTCTTTCGCTTTGTAGTGGGGGACCTCCATTATCAATTTGTGGCACTCCCTTTCGGTCTGGCCTCAGCCCCTCGAGTTTTCCCAAAACTGGTAGCTCCGGTACTGGTGTTACTGCGACAGAGAGGCATTGCGGTAGTAGCCTACCTCGACGACCTGCTCCTGTGAGCGGAGTCCGCCTCGGCACTGGAGGAGAATGTGAGAATCACCATGACCTCGCTGCAGGACTTCGGCTGGTTGCTCAACCTGCAGAATTCGACGGTGTCTCCATCCCATCGCATGGAGTATCTGGGTCTGATTCTGGACACAGAGCAGGCAAAGGTGTTCCTTCCTCCGACCAAGTTGCTGTCACTGCAGTCTGCGGTGCGAACCCTACTGTCACACCGATGGTCTTCATTACGATTCTGTATGCGGTGCTGGGGCTCATGGTCTCGATTTTCGAGGCGATACCTTACGCCCAGAGTCACAGTCGACTTCTCCAGCGAGCGATTCTGTCTCAGTGGGACAGGTCTCCTCATTCCTTGGACCTTCTGATCCGCCTGAACTCCCAGACCAGGGCATCTCTGACCTGGTGGCTTCGGGACTCGGCGTTGACTCAGGGGAAGTCGTTCCTGCCCCTTCAGTGGGTGATCATCACCATGAATGCCAGCCTTTCAGGCTGGGGCGGGATCCTGGGGCAGCTATCTGCCCAGGGCCGTTGGTCTGTGCAGGAAGCTCGCCTCCCCATCAATGTGCTTAAGCTGAGAGCGATCAGTTATGCCTATCTCACTGGACAGTGAGGTTGCAGGGTCGTCCGATTCGTGTTCAGTCAGACAATGCCACAGCAGTGGCATATGTGAACCATCAGGGCGTCACGAGGAGTCCAGCAGCTGCGACAGAGGCAGCTCTGATACTGCGTTGGGCGTAACGTCACGTTCCAGCAATCTCCGCCATTTACATTCCAGGCGTGGAAAACTGTCAGGTGGACTTTCTCAGTCGCCAGACGCTGGACCAGGGAGAGTGGTCTCTCCATCCGGAGGTATTCACCCAGATTTGCCGCAGATGGGGGACGCCGGACGTGGATCTCATGGCGTCTCGGTTTAATCACAAGGTGAAGACCTTTGTGTCCAGAATGAGGGATCCGTTGGCAGTGGCCACGGACGCTCTGGTGGCCCCCTTGGGCCCTTATCGCCTTCTGTACGCCTTCCCACCGATAAAACTTCTACCGCAATTGATACACAGGGTAGTAGCGGAGGGAATACCAATAATCCTGGTGGCTCCAGATTGGCCTCGGCGCACGTGCGAATGGTGGTGGACGTTCCCTGGCGGCTCCCGCTGCGAGACGATCTACTGTCTCAGGGGCCCATCTTGCACCCTGCTTTACCATCGCTGGCTTTGACGGCCTGGCTATTGAGTCCCAGGTGCTGAGGGACAGGGGAGTCGCTGACTCCGTGATCCCTACCTTGTTAAAGGCTCGCAAGTGTACTTCTCGCAAGATATATGACCGCACCTGGAAGGCTTACATAGCTTGGTGCGAGGCGGAGGGTCATAACCCTCGCTCTTATGTGGTGTCTAGGGTACTGACTTTTTTGCAGCAAGGCCTGAACAAAAAACTGGCTTTGAGTACTCTCAAGGGCCAGATTTCGGAGCTGGCGATTCTTTTTCAGACCCTTGGCTTCACACTCATTGATTCGTACCTTTGTACAAGGTGTGCGACATGTGGCGCCTCAGGTGAGGTCTCCGATGGCTCCGTGGGATTTGAATTTGGTGCTTTCTGTGCTTCAGAAACCGCCATATGAAAACATCAGGGAGATTTCCTTACAACTGCTGTCCCAGAAGGTGGCCTTTTTGGTGGCCATCACATCCGCCAGACAGGTGTCTGAGTTGGCGGCACTGTCATGCAAGTCTCCCTACCTAGTCCTGCACAAGGACAAGGCGGTCCTGCGACCCTCTCCTTCGTTTCTTCCAAAGGTGGTTTCTTCCTTTCACATTAACGAAGATATTGTTCTTCCTTCATTGTGCCCACGTCCATCGCACCCAAAAGAATTTGAGTTGCATGCCTTGGACGTAGTGAGGGCCTTACGAGTGTATTTAGCTGCTACAGCTTCCTTTCGGAAGTCTGATTCCTTCTTTGTACTGACAGAGGGTCCGCGCAAGGGTTTGGCGGCCTCGTCGGCTACTGTCTCTCGTTGGATTAGACAGACTGTGACCCACGCATATTCTGTTCGGGGCAAGGTTCCCCCTTTTCTGGTCACGGCTCATTCTACCTGGGCTGTTAGCACTTCCTGGGCTTTCAGACACCAGGCCTCGGTGTCACAGGTGTGCAAGGCGGCCACTTGGGCCTCGGTACACACTTTTCACTAAGTTTTATAAGACTGATGTGTTAGCATCTTCGGATGCTGCTTTTGGCCGCAAAGTTTTGCAGGCGGCAGTGTAGGCGCGTCTGGCGCCTGCTTAGAGGTTCTGTTGGGTACAGTTGTTATCGTTTACCCACCCCTCTTTTTGACACAGCTTTGGGACATCCCCACAAGTCAATGAAGAGCTGCGTCTGTCAGTGAACGTAGCAGAAAAAGGGATTTTATTAAAACTTACCGTAAAATCCTTTTCTCCGAGTTCACTGACAGACGCAGCACCCACCCCTCTGCGCTCTGTTTTCGGTACGGCTTGTATACGAACTGATGAGCTATGCTATGTGGAGGGTTTATGTGGGAAGAGAGGACGGCCCCGCGGGAGGGGCCAGCTGTTCTTTTCCCTGCCTAGTTAACTCCTAGTGGGACAAATATAAACCCACAAGTCAATGAAGAGCTGCGTCTGTCAGTGAACTCGGAGAAAAGGATTTTACGGTAAGTTTTAATAAAATCCCTTTTTATACAAAAGTAGACAAAGTACAAAGGAAGCTCAAAGCATTGATGCGGTTGATACACACACACACACACACACACACACACACATATACCATATACCAAGGTTACATAGCTGGAATGGCTACTGGTTCTGTCCACATGGGTTTGTGTACCATAGGAGACAGAAATACCCCCAACGCATTTCAATTAACAATTCTTTTGGATTCTTCTTCAGGGGTACAGGCATTCACAATGTAATTATTCCTTCTTGTATATGACACAATTAGGGTTGCCACAAGTCCGGGATTCACCCGGACAGTCCGGGATCTAAATTATGTGCCCAGGTTTTGTACTGTTTGAAACCTGGGCACATTATTCAGCCCAGACCAAGGACAGACCATTCGGACGGGGGAAGCTTTAGCATACCTGCCATTGTGGAGACAGCAGCAGCAACATTGCTTCTAAATAAATACACTGTGCTTGCAGGAATTTCCGAAGCTCCTTTCTGTCTCCCCCCTCCCCCCCCCCCAGTGTCCTGCACGGTCTCTGTGAGCTCTGACTCAACCCCCCCCCCCCCCCCATTTCACCAGTGCGGTGTGCTGAGAAAACCCCCTAGCTACTGCCAGGGCCGGCTCTACCACTAGGCGGAGTAGGTGGCCGCCTAGGGCGCCACTACCACCAGGGCCGCCCATCCGCTGTTGATCCGTCACTGCTCTGCAGCAATCACTCATGTCACCAGAGAGCCGTGGCTGGCAGCACCCCAGGGCGGTAAAATGAGGCGGATCCAGGGGCACAGGTGCGGGCAGAGCCAAAGGGGTGCGGCAAAATGAGGTTTTGCCTAGGGTGTCAAAAATCCTTGCACCAGCCCTGGCTGCTGCTCACAGTACACACTGGGAGGAGGTGAGCTGATTTTTTTTTTTCTGAGAAAAGTTTCCTTGGGTGGAAAGCTGCCAAAGTTTCAGGAGTATTTGTTTTGCAGGTGATGCAGTGAAGGGTTAGGCCCCTTTCACACTTGTGCGACTTGGGACTGCAAAGTCGCTTGACAAGTCGTCCCCCATGATTTCCAATGAGTTCCATTCATATCTGTACGACTTCAAAGTAGTCCCTGCACTACTTTGGTCCGACTTTGATGCGACTTGAGGTCCACACACCTCAAGCTTACACAGACATTCCCTGAAATTGCGGCCGCATCGCGGCAAAATCGCAGTGTGAAAGGGACCTCAAGCTGACAAGGAGAATCGGAAGAGACAGTGAGTTGTGTGTGTGTGCGGGGGTGGGGTGTGCATTGGGGGGTCTGCAGCTGACCGATATCTCCCAAGCCTGCACAAATGACTATCTATACAAACATCCCCCAATCGCTCAGTCTAGATAATGTGAAAGAAATTTATGACCATTTATTTAACCCTGTGTTTATGTGATGAGTTTACACTTCTAATTGTACAGGCTCAGAGTTTGGATAATGGTCATAAATTAACTTCACATAATCTGGACATACGGAGTGCAGGGGCTGGCTTATATAGACATGTACTTACATCTTATAACAGGAAGTTGTTTTCATTGAGCAGTACTGTTGTATGATTTATTGTTGTATATATTAGTGGATGAGCACAACAGCTTTTTTGATTATATACATCACTATCTGACCACTTCTCAGCCCCCAACTCCCCCCAGCTTGCATCACCCCCCAGGCCACTTCATACATCCAGCCGACAGACATCACTCGGAGCTGCTTCCTACCCCCCCCCCCCCCCCAGCTGAGGGACATCATTCCATAGTCACTTTCCTTCCCTTATCTTCCCAACATCACTCCCTGGTCACCCCATAGACACTGCAAGAAATCCTTCCCCATTCTGCCACTGTCATACCCTCCGCACTCCTCTCCTTTACATGCTGTCCACCATCATACCCTCCACACTTTTCTCTCCTTTACATACTGTCCACCATCATACCTTCCCCACTTCTCTCCATTACATACTGCCCACCACCATACCCTCCACACTCCTCTCCTTTACATACTGTCCACCACCATACTCTCCGTACTCCCCTCCTTTGCATACTGTCCACCGCCATGCATTCCGTACTCCCCTCCTTTACGTACTGTCCACCACCATACGCCTGCACTCCTCTCCTGTACATGCTGCTCACACTCCACACTCCCCTTCTGTACATAC
>BLSH010201087.1:1017202-1027987 GCA_018402905.1 Glandirana rugosa
CTCGGAGCTGCTTCCTACCCCCCCCCCCCCCCAGCTGAGGGACATCATTCCATAGTCACTTTCCTTCCCTTATCTTCCCAACATCACTCCCTGGTCACCCCATAGACACTGCAAGAAATCCTTCCCCATTCTGCCACTGTCATACCCTCCGCACTCCTCTCCTTTACATGCTGTCCACCATCATACCCTCCACACTTTTCTCTCCTTTACATACTGTCCACCATCATACCTTCCCCACTTCTCTCCATTACATACTGCCCACCACCATACCCTCCACACTCCTCTCCTTTACATACTGTCCACCACCATACTCTCCGTACTCCCCTCCTTTGCATACTGTCCACCGCCATGCATTCCGTACTCCCCTCCTTTACGTACTGTCCACCACCATACGCCTGCACTCCTCTCCTGTACATGCTGCTCACACTCCACACTCCCCTTCTGTACATACTGCTCACCCTCCACACTCCTCTCCTCTCCTGTACATACTGCTCACCGTCATACCCTCCACACTCCCCTCCTGTATATTCTGCTCACCCTCCACACTCCTCTCCTGTACATACTGCTCACCGTCATACCCTCCACACTCCCCTCCTGTATATTCTGCTCACCCTCCACACTCCTCTCCTGTACATACTGCTCACCATCATACCCTCTACACTCCCCTCCTTTACAAACTGTCCATCGCCATACCCCCTGCACTCCTCTCCTGTACATACTGCTCACCCTCCACACCCCCCTCTTGTACATGCTGCTCACCATCCACACGCCTCACCTGTACATGCTGCTCACCGTCATACCCTCCACACTCCTCTCCTGTACATACTTCCCACTGTTATACTTCCACACTCCTCTCCTGTACATACTGCCCAGTGTCATACCTCCACACCCCTCTCCTGTACATACTGCCCACTATCATACCTCCACACTCCTCTCCTGTACATACTGTCCACTGTCATGCCCTCCACACTCCTCTCCTGTACATACTGCTCACCTTCATACCCTCCTCACTCCTCTCCTGCACATACTTCCCACTGTCATACCTCCACACTCCTCTCCTGTACATACTTCCCACTGTCATACCTCCACACTCCTCTCCTGTACATACTTCCCATTGTTATACCCGCACACTCCTCTCCTGTACATATTGTCCACTGTCCTACCCTCCACACTCCTCTCCTGTACATGCTTCCCACTATTATACCTCCACACTCCTCTCCTCCAGGTTCCCTGCAGCCTCCTCTCAAAGGTGCTCACTGTGCCCGCTGAAATAATAAGAGTAATTAGCCCGCATTGTACATGATGATGCCAACGGACAGCCCACAGTGTGAAGCTTGAGAGCAGAGAGAACAGGGCAGTGCTAAGGGAATAAGGTAAGTAATTCTGTCTGTTCCTATACCCCCAGACATAATGAGAATTTGACCCTTGCACTCCTGGGGAGCCCTACTGGAAGGGTAGATTTTTTTCCATTTCCTGGAGTTAGGATTTAATCAGGTTTATGTGATAAATTTGTTTGGCTTATACATCGTGTACTTCACCTCTCCTACCTATTCCAAGCTCTCATAAGGTCCCTGGCACTTGGCCAAAAACTTACTTTCCACTGTGGGAATGAAGACTTACACTTCATTCCATATGTGGAAATTTTATGCTCTTGCCAATCTGTTAAAACTTGTTGGGCCTCTTGCACCATGAGAAATGGGTTTGGAGGTTGTATTTCTTAAAGGAACAGCATTGAGATATTGAGTATAATGTCATAATCCACCATGACAAGGATGTACGGGTGAAAAAAACATCCATACATGGAAACTCATATATGGAAGAGAAAAAGTGGACTTTATGAGCACACACAAGACTAAAGAATATATATAAAATATACATTTTATTAATACAATTGATTAAAACATATGTGCAAGAATGTGCTCCTATGACAGAAGAGCACTGGCATAAAGATAAACAATCTATAGGACTACAATACAATGGAGCAAATTATGATAAATTGTACCAAAAACACTGTATTATGTGACAGTCATCAAAGGTCGACGCATTTCGCTCATAGGCTTCTTCTGGACCTTGTCCCAATAGACTGCGGGGTAAACAAGATATCACGAATTATACACATAGAGTATATTTAGGTGAATGGATTGTACAGTTCTTCAATTTATACAACGATTCAAAAGGTGTGCAAGGCTTACATGACTGCCGGTGCTCCAAATAAACCCAAAATGTCAGTTAGGCAGGCACAGGGGATAATAAAGCTAATGGACAGCAGACTTCTCTTCACCAGAACATGGCACATTTTTCAAGGATTAGTCTATGTAATAAGGACCAGTGTCCATCATAGATAGGTCATATAAAATATATACCTTGTAGGAGAACGTCCTAGATAGCCATCATGGCTATATATCAACCAGCATGGATGCCGTGTGTCCCATGTATCTAGATTAAGAAGTGACACTCAGTTCAATTGTCGTGTATCGTAACATAGAATATAGGCCAAAAGGAAGAAAGAAATTTATGTATATATACCTAATGTAGCTGATCTTGAAGATAAATTATCTGCCTCAAAAGATGAGAGATGAGGGAAAGAGCCGTTGTAGCACACCACCAGGTGGTAAGAGGTTCTAAATACCAAATGTAGTGTAGTATTGGGTGCATAGTATATTTGCTGTATGGAAGTATAGGGGAGGCACCATAGAGCATCATAGGTCCAGCTATGAAAGATCTAGATATCAAAAGTAGAATATAACTAAGGGTGCATTGAAATTCATGAGTATAGTGGCCATAGCAATAAACAATAGGTCAAGTACCTGTATAAATGGTGGGGGGGCTAAACCTACCACAGGAGAAAATGGTGGCAACGAGAGGGGGTGCTAGGCATCAAATTCTAAGGGTCCCAATGAAATAACATTAGTTATTTAAAATATGTAATACCACACAGGGCTATAAAAAAAAGCCAGACTATACAAGAACCCCCAAAGATGGGGGGAGGTAAAACAATCCAAAATGGTGTATATATATCGGTCTACCTAGACACCCATGCGACATACAAATGAAGGAGGAATGGCCCGTGGAGCATGTGCTACAAGGGGGAGAGAGCATCAAGCTCTGACCCCAGGTCACTGAGAATACAGAAAGAAAGGAGATTATGAAAGTTTAAAGGTAAGGCTGAGAGACGATAGGCCACTAGCTTAATGCCTGTATAAGTATTACCTTTCCCAGGGAGTAAGCGTGCATCGTGTCCGCCGCCACGAGTCTTTAATGATTTCAAAATGGTCCACATCTTGTGTGGGACAGAAGGTGGGGTTTAACTGAAGGACCTCAATTTCAGTATCCGTGAGTTTGTGAGATGATAAATTAATAACATTCAATCCTGTGGTGGGTGCGTGAGTTTGGTCACAAATGGGTCAAGTGTGGCTTTTGTGTTCCTTGGAATTCCTGGAAGTAGAGTGGGATCTAAAAAATTGTTGTCTTTGGTGTGAGAGTTCTTGTTGGTTTGTGATTTGTTATTAGTGTTTTTATGTGTGGGATTGTGTGTCTTAAGTGATTTACCATCACCATCCTGTGTGTGAAGGTTTTGGGAATTGTATTATTCGAGTGGGACGTGACGCCATCTATACGCAGACCGATTGCTGAAAGCAATTTTGTCTCATAAGAACTTGTGTTCCTTCTTTTGAATCAAAAGGGTGTTATATTTCTCTAAATGTCTGTAATTCGCTATTTTTAGTAGCAAATTCAAGATGAGAGACAAGTGTCTCATGTTGTAAATAGATTTGCTCTAATTCTTTATAAACTTCCTGCATCTCCTTTTGGTATTGCTCAAGGATGTACGGGTGTCCCCTAGCCAACTTAATGACTAGTATGGGCAGGTCCATTGCTATTCACTTAAATGGGACCTCAGTCACAGGCAATAGTAACAACAGACTGCAATAATGATGTCCACACACTGATTGAAATATATATGAAATTATCATGTTTGCCTTGAGCATATAGAATATTAGAAAAGAAAGGGTAGAAATGTTCAAGAATAATAAAGAAGCATTTTCTCAGTCCTGTACTATAGAATATCAAGTGTGCTTTTCTTCATCTCCTTGTGACTCATGCAGTTAAGAAAATATTATATTGAAGATTATATTGACATTTCCGTTTCCAATTTTCAAAAATAAATCCTCCTAGTAGCAGTCTTCTTTTGTCCAAAGTTACTTTAAATAAATTCAATCTGCATGTACTTCGATTTGCAATCAGATCTATTTGCAGACCTAGGAATTTTCAACTAACCACTTTAAAAGTAATAATTAGTGTGACTAGCTTTTCCCTATTAGTTGCCTGTAACAGAAATAATTGTCAGGCTAGTTTTTAAGTTTTGCTATTACATAAAGTCTCTTGCTACATCTCTTTTTGTGTCAAATGAAAAATGTTTTTGTTTGCGTTTCTTTTATGTGTATATTTTCTCGTTTTCTAGTTTGTATTCTCATTGCATACTATTCAAGCATAATGTTGATTTTGTATTGGTTCATTTTTAAATTTGTTGTACATTGGGAATTATCCTAACAAATACAAAAGGTCAACTGTTTTTTTTTTTTTGACTTATTACAGAAGATGTATGTCTTGAGGAAGAGGAGGAGAATTCAGAGAGGCTAGCATCAAGAAAGTGCCGCCATGGCGTCATTACTTTCACAGAGGAGGAGACCGCTGAACTGGCAAAAATTCGACCTAGAGAGGGAGCCACTGTTTCTGAGAAAGTGCTGGTGCAGTCAGCGGTGGAGAAAGATCGTATAAGTGAAATCAAGGACAAACAAGCAGAGCTGGAAACTGAACCCAAATTTGCTAACTGCTGCACTTACTGCCCCAAAAGCTTTAAGAAGCCCAGTGACTTGACTAGGTATACACGATTTACTTATACTTTACTTATAGAAAGAATGATAGCCCGCCCTGATTGATTAGTAATAATTGAAAGAGCACAGTACTAGAGCTACAGCCTAGAATCTGGGGGGGGGGGGCGGTGCTGTGGGATAATTGAAAACAGGTAGCAGAACTAAGATCATGTTATACGTGGAGAAAACTGGAAACATTACTAAGGTACAGGAGTGGCCGCAACCCGCCAAAGCCCGCCACTGCCTGCCCAAGCCCGCAATCCGCCCGTGCTTATGCCACCGACCTACGGGGGGGTTGTTTTTCCACCCCCCCTAAAAAAAACACAACGGACGCCACTGCTAAGGTATTTTCAGCTTAACCAATTGTCGGCACTGGGCATTCTACATACATTCAAATTCACTGAAATACACAGGGCATGTGTAGTATGCCCTGTCCTTCTGCTCCGCTGCTGCCACCCCCATGCTGGTTATTCTCAGCTGTCAAAATGAGAACTGGGAGTTGCTGAGTAAATACAGCAGCTGTAACAGTTGCTGCTGTAAAGAAATATGCCATCTATCTTCTACATGTAGGTGAAAAGTAAAAAAAAATGTGCTTTCTCTTCAGTGAAAGAAAACTCCTACTCCAACAGTTAATGTGACTTAACACACAGTGTATCAAATATGATTGTAACTTAAATCAAAATAATTTCAATAAACAGTTAAAAAAAAAAAGTGTCCATTTGTATCCAAAAATAATCCAAGTGTATTCCACCAACTGAATAGGCTGTGCACTGTTCCCAGTGCAACCACAAAACATCGATCCAAATGAAGATAAAATTAGCCTCTTACCAAACCCCGATGATCTCTAAATTATAGGAGATCCATCACTCCCATGAGGTAAGTGGATGCCCAATGTCTCATCCTGTATATGTCTCCCAACTCCCTTGATGGATGGAACAGACAGCCTGCAATCCAGCGTCCCCACACCGCATATACCAGACTCAATCTCCACCCTCAATGGATCAGACAGCTTGCTGTTTAGCGTGCCTCATTCAAGATTAGCTCTCAGCTTCCATCAGGTGTATAATTGAGACTAGGAATAGAGAAAAAAGGCTGATCGCATAATATGTAAAAACGGGGGTTTTATTGAGCTAAAATATGCACTTACAGCAAGGATAAAAATGTCAAGCAGTAAAGAGAGGATGATCCAGCTTGGGATTCACCAACAGATCTGGATTGCAATCACATCACAGCTAACACATAGCCTGTTAAGGGGAAACCTGTTGGAAGGAGATATGAGCTGTGATGTGATTGCCATCCAGATCTGTTGGTGAATGCCAAGTTGGATCATCCTCTCTCTATTGCTTGAAATTTAATCCTTGCTGTAAGGGCATATCTTAGCTCAATAAAACCCCTGTTTTTACATATTCTGTGAAGAGCCTTTTTTCTGTGTTCCTAATCCCAATTATACACCTGATGAAAGTGGAGAGCTAATCCTGAATGAGGCACGCTGAACAGCAAGCTGTCTGATCCACTGAGGGTGGAGATTAGTCTGGTATATGCAGTGTGAGTACGCTGGATTGCAGGCTTGTCTGTTCCATCCACCAAGGGAATTGGAAGACATATACAGGACGAGACATTGGGCATCCACTTACCTCATGCGAGTGATAATCTCCTATAATTTAGATATCATCGGGATTTGGTATAGGCTAATGTTATCTTCATTTGGATTGATGTGTTGTGGTTGCAGTGGAAACAGTGCACAGCCTATTCAGTTGGTGGAATACACTTGGATTATTTTTGGATACAAATGGACACTTGCTTTTTTGAACTGTTTATTGAAATGATTTTGATTTAAGTTAGAATCAAATTTAATACACTGCGTGTTAAGTCACATTAGTTGTTGAGTAGAGTTTTCTTTCCCTGAAGAGACAGCTCAAACTTTTTTACTTTTCACCTGTCTGTCCTTATCTCCTTTTATCCTAGGAGTAGTTAAAGTGCAGCAGTCTTTATTTATTCAAAGCGCAAGATTTTTTTTTATATATATTATCCTCTACAAGTGTTGCCCCAAGTTTAAGCTCTACAAGATGTTTTTTATGTACCCGCTGTTTTCAGTCTTTAGGTAGACTAAAAATCCTGACAAACTCTTTGTACCTACCAAGCATCTACCAGCCTTGCACAAATTTGAGAACGTTTTTTTTAGAAAGTGACCTGCCTTCCCTGTAGATCTAGCCCTATCTAGAACTTGTTTCTGCTTGGCAGGCCAAATATGGCCACATGTCGTGGCCAAGACTTTAACCTATCAAATTCTATCTGACTGAACTAGGGACATTAGAGGGGATCTTATCACCAGTGAACATAAGGATGACCCTTTTGTTCTAATGTTGCAGAGCTGTGCTTACTACACATACCTTTTGAAGAGCAACACATTTTCAGGGTTTCCCTTATTGCTCTCATCAAGGATGTCACCAGTGGTAAAGTACCCATCTTCTGCAACAAAAGAAAGATATGGGCTTAGTTTGTAAACATTCCATTTGGTTATTCTACGACCTCAACCTCAAGGTCCAAACCCAAGTCCACCTTCAAGTCATAGTAGAAGTGGAAAAAGAGCTTTTTTTTACATTTTGTGGCAGTGGGTCCCTGTGACCCTGGAAGATTGCTGGGTTATGCCAGATTTTGGAGAGACAGGCACGATAATTGCACAGCTGTGTGTTGGGTTATTTAGTAGTGACCTGACTATGGCACAGGGTCCCACCCAACAGACAGGAAGTCTGTGTAAGTCAGGTGGACTTACATTTCCTCTGCAGGAGTCAGAGGCAGCACGGGGGCAGTCAGTGTAGCACTAGGCTACAGGAAAGCGCTGAGTTGCTGAGCATTCAAAAATATGGAAGTCAGACCTTGGTCTAAAGCAGAAGGCCTTAGCAGGAGAGCTGCATTTACAAACCAGGAGACCTGGAGAGTGTTTATTTCTCCAAACAGCACAAAGCTGACAACGAGTAAAGCCAGGAGGCTGAAGTGTGTTTATGCAATGATGTTGGAACCCCCTGCGAGGGAAGATTACAGTTTATGTAACCTTTTCGTCTCTTTTAATAAAAATGGGCTGCAATGCCCTTAAAAATACATCTTTGGACTGGCGCACTTACTGAAAACGCACCTACCGCTTGAGTCTGATCAACCCCAATCTTACATGTGGTGGAGGTATTGCTTTGGGCAGAGACGGAAGAATTCTAGGTCCTTGTATACCAAAAAAAGTGAGTAGCAAGAGACTGGCTGTTTTGTAGCAATGCTGTGAGGAGAAGCTAATATGAACCCAGTGAAGTCTGCATGTGAGAGTGTACTGCTTGCAAGTCTTAAAGAGGCAGTACGCCAAATTTTCCTGTGTTTAAAAGGAACTGTGTTGGTAAGTGTTGTGTGCTTGGCTGCAGA
Source organism: Glandirana rugosa (assembly GCA_018402905.1). NCBI lineage: Eukaryota > Metazoa > Chordata > Amphibia > Anura > Ranidae > Glandirana > Glandirana rugosa. The sequence goes on from BLSH010201087.1 coordinate 1,025,479, forward strand.
GATGGGGTGGTCAAAACGCAAAAGGAAAGCAATGTTTGCTGAGATGAGAGACCAAACACTGTGGCTGGAGGGGTTGTTACCGAAAGAAGAAGCCCCAGACGGGTGCAAGATGCATTTGGTCACATTGGAGCAAAAGAAAAGCAAGCCGTCACTTAGGGCAAGGAGTGAGCAGATGGTTACGGTTGCCCATGGCAACAAAGAAAAAATTCATGCTGCTGACTTCATACGGCCTATGTTGCTTTCTGAACATGTTGAAGACTTTTTGGCTGAGTTTGCAATGATTGCTTCCTACAGAGGGTGGCCCAGAGTTCGCTGGGTTGAATTGGTGCAGCCTTTTCTGACAGAGGAGTACCAAGAAGTGTACAGGGGGATGATTCATAACCGAGATGACTGCAACAATTACCTAGAAGCAATCCAATCTAGATAGCTCTGGAAAAATTCAGCGGGGAGAATGTAGTCTCCCATAGCAACCAAAGAAAATCTGTTTACAGATGGGAGGTGCTACAGCAAAGATGTGGTTCAAATCTTGAGTGAAGATGGTTGTGCAAGAGTGTCTGCTGTTACACCTAGCAACCATGGAGACAATTTGCTTCAGCCTGCAGGGGGTGACAGAGAGCACAAGAAACTGGTGGTTTCACATTATGGCTGCTTGTATGAAGTGGTCAGCCCAGAGAAGAGGGCACAGTATCAAGCATCCTGTAAGGGGTCTGACATGTCTGGATCTGCTCTTACCCCTAGCAACAGGAAACCTGTTCGGCCTGCACGGAATATTGGAGAATCCAAAAAGGCTGCAATGTTGCCCCGTGTCCATGTGGGTGCATTAGCTTGTGAGAGCACAGCCAAGTAGGGACTATGCCCTCAACTGAAGGGTTCATCACCGGCCAACTGGAAGACTGGTAAGACTGTTCTGATTTCATGTGTGAGAAAAACTGAGTATGTGACTGTGCACACAGGAGTGGAAGTGACCCCAAATAGGAGATCCCCGGTTTGTGCGGAAAAGGACTTGCCTTGCTGCAGTGCCCTGTTCAGTGGGGAGGCAAGTGTTAAAGTTAAAGCTGATAAGGTTTCGCTTAATGGGCTTAAAATTGCTGCTGTGGAACAAGGTTCTGAATGGTATGAGGTAGGGGTGACTGCTAAGCAGAGTATGTTATCTCCCCTAGCAACGGTAGGAACCTCCAGGGAGCTCTGTCCGAAACAACTGTGATGGCGCTCTAAAGGATAAGAGGGTACTTGAGCCTGTTCCCTTGAGCCTTGTATGAGAATAAGTCAAATGCTAAAGCTTTAATGTGTGAAAAGGGGTTAATGTGACCTACTGAAACAACAGGGTCATATAAAGTTAATGAAGCATCGTCAGTGAACAGTGGTGAAAGTGTGGTATTGCATCCAGATATGTCAGAGGTGACCTCTGAGAAATGTGTGCCATTGCCCCTAGCAACCATGACAGGAGTAACAGAGTTGTCCCTGGAGACCACACAGGAAATTTATGGTGCCTGAGCTTGGGGTTTCCCAGGACAACTGTGTCGCCGCCCTGATTGACAAATGTGTTTCACAGGAGGTGAAAAGTAATGTACTAACGCAGCCTATACAAAGCAGGAATGTGAATAATGATGATGTATTTAATGTGTCTGCTGCTGAGCCACTTTGTCCTAGGTCTCCTTGCACAGTTGGGGAGGTGCTGCGTATTACCTCTGAGGGGAGTTTGATCAAGGCAGACTGGGATGATATGGACAGACGGATAATAGCAACTGTATAAGTCAGGAATGATAATGAGAAATGTAATTGCAACGCTGGATGAAATTTCTGTGGCTGGGTGTGGTGGATACCGTTGCTGCTGTGCCAGGAGGTGTCTGCGGAACAGTTTAAAGGCCAAGGTACGGTGGCTGTTGCAGAGATTAACCATCTCATATCTGAAGGTCCGAGCAAGTGTCATCACACAGCGGAAATTGTGTTCACCATGCAGTCAGCACGGGAAAAGGTGTATTTTGTGACAGACATACTTTTGGGGAACTGGTACCATGGGGTACGGCTGATAGAAGCTGGGTATTGCAGGTTGTACAGTGTAGAGACCGCAAATGTTGAAAACAATTATTGCAATGTTGGTTACTTCTGTGGAAAGTGGCCTTACAGTTCTCTGTGAGAGTGCTTCCAGTGGCAGTTGTGTGCGGAAGGCGCTCAGGGGAACTGCTAGACAAATCAGAAATGACAGACATGGTGGAAGTCTCTTCGTATGTTGGTGTGATGAGGTGCGTTCCTGCTGGTGTGGTCCGAGGTGCGGCTGAGCAGTGGTTAGTACATGGCACATGTACTGTCTCACCCGCTAGACCTCATGTGAAGGAAGATCCCGGAACAGACGCGGCAGTAGTAGGAATACTGTCCATCACTCGCAAAGAGGTGCAGTTAGAGGAGACACTCTGACCGGAAATAACAACGTCGGTAACCATAACAGGAAAATGCATAAACCCAAGTTATATTTTGTTTCACAGTGTGCTGGGTTGCTTCCTATTGATGT
>BLSH010201087.1:1051488-1111126 GCA_018402905.1 Glandirana rugosa
AAACAATTTTGACGACAAGTAAGGTAACTGAACACTGTAGTATACATTTCCGAGAATCGATCTATTACCGTAGTTTCAGTCACAAGAAAAAAAAAATATTATGATGACGAAAAGGTTTCAGATTATTGGAGTCAGAAAGCGACGGACACGGACATAACTGGGGTAGTAAAAAAAATAAATACATTTCTTCCCTAAGTCTTTCTTTGTTAAGAGGTTAAATTCGAAAACAAAATCAACTGTACAACCAGACGTGTCATAGTATAATAACGTATGATCGACCTTGATGTGATTTTTCATATAGTAAAACGACTTATTACTCCCGACGTAAGTCCTACCTGTAATGATGGACAGTGACAACCTTTGTTGAATCCCTTCTTTACATAAATAAAAAAAATGATGGGGTCAATACAGGCACAGGCAGCGAAAGACTGAGGTTATTAGACTTTGGAAAAGCAGTAGTATTATAAAAAAAAAAGAACACTGACTTTGATGCCATTATCTAGCTAAGAGCCTTTACATATGATGTCACAAGTCAATGGAATGAACAGCAGTTTTAACAAAGAAGAGTTTCAAAATATCTCCATTATCAAAATGAGCTTTTTGTAATAGTAATATAAATGTTGGGATTGGGGTCAGAGAACAATAATTTAAGATCATGTCTGACAATTTTTTCTGAGGAAATTACTTTGTTAAACACATTGAAGCAGCAAGCTAATGTTATTTAGAAAAATGCAAACGTTTCATTATGGTTTAAAATATAGATTCTTGAAATACATGGGATTCTTACTCCAACCACCATGTTCTAACATTTTGGTTTCTTAGACTATTTTCCTTGTGACCTTCCCCTTTTTGTGAAAAGGAGTAACAGGAGAAACTTATTCTGGCAGTTATGTTTTATTTTATATATGATTCATATTTTATGACTTGGTATATTAGGCATGGATGGCAAAATCATTTTTTTATATTAATTTGCAAAACATCACTTTAGTATTAAAGTTCTGTTCATTCTATACATTGCCCTTGATCTTGAAATTTTAGCTACATTATTTAAAGGATTTTTACAATTGTTCTATTTGTAGTATATAAAGTCTGCTTTTTTTTTTCTGGCAATGAGTATCTGTATAATGGAAATAATCAACATATAACTTTGAGTTTCTTCAGGTTTATATTGGTGGAAAATGATGTTATGTGGGGTGAACTGATCCATAGTAAAAACAGACTGAACATTGTGCATATAACTTATATAGTCTTATTGCTTCTCACACATTGTTGGTGGCCCTTATGTGACTTCTCTCCCACGCCTACAATATCATGTGTAGATTCCTCTTACCTTTCCATGATTTAGGTATAAATGGCAGCAGCCAGACAAGGAACGGGTGAACTCATTGTCTGACTGGTATGGGATGTCCTATGCTACAAATGGCGGTAGTGGGTATAGCGCCACATCCTTTAGTATATAAAAAAACACAAAAATATAGAAAATATGTGAGACTGTTAAGGTGCACGAATCATCAGGAATGATCAAAAAAGTTACTATTATAAATATAGATAACATAGCTTTCATTTTTTAGTATTGCATATAAAATATGATCAAAGAAAACTTCAATAGTTGAGTGCATAGTACAACCACCACCCATATTCATTCAGTACAATAATACCAGGATGATTGGCAAAAAGCAAATAGTGATGCTGAATGTATGGCAGAAGATACAGGAGTATTGGTCAAGTATTATGTTGCTGAAGAAAAGTGTGTGTGTGTTTGTGTGTAGAGGGTCACGTCTCAACGAGTATCGCAGCCGGAGCTTCTTCAAGAGACTTTAAGGTGCTAACAATAAAAAGATAAATGTTCAAACAATATAGTTCACATGAAATACATAGGGTGTTTAAAGCAAAACGCTCATCAAAATAATTCCTACTTACATACTTATAAGAGTGGAATGTTATGTCAACAATAAGTGTTCTGTAAACCATAAAAAAAAAAAAAGTTTTCTTTCCTTCATTTTTTTTTTTTATATGTTTTTATTAAAATATTTCTTACATATTTTTACAGGTCAAAAACTCTTCAACTGTCATGTCTGTGCTAATTCCTTCTCAACTAAAGGCAGTCTTAAAGTGCACATGCGCCTGCACACTGGTGCCAAGCCTTTTAAATGTCCTCATTGTGACATGCGATTCCGGACATCTGGCCGTAGAAAAACTCACATACAGTGCCATTATAAATCAGATGCTAAAAAGGTCAGGAAGCCAGTTGTGCGCAGGCACCTTCCTCAAGCTACAGTCTCTGCAACCAGTACTTCTTCCAGCACAGTGGAATCTCTTCAGCCAATAAACCTGCTAAACACATCTGCCACAGACCCAAGCGTCTATATCACAAACAGCTCGGTGCTTTCCAGCCAGTTTGATCAGAGTTTGCTTCAACAGGGACTGGTTGGTCAAACCATTCTTCCTGCATCTGTATCAGGTATTACTGTTGTCGAGAGCACAGGAACAGTGGTTAAAATATATAGAAACAGGATGCAACAATCAGTATATTTTCCTAAGTTCACGTTGTTCTTACAAATTTCTTTTCATCCATAACAGCAGCTTATAGTTGATCTTCAGACGTACTGGGGTATTGGAGTAGATAGTAGAGGAGTAACATAGTACGCATGTTTTGTTGTTGTTTGATTATATGATAAGGTAAAAAAAATACATAAAGGGTTTGTGTTTTTGTGTGTATTACAGCTGAACATTTCCAAGCTGGTTATCAGTTTTTACTAAACGGGAACTGCAGTCTGCTCATATAATTTGTAATAAAAACAACTTTGCCATTCTGAAGCTTCCCTCCACCTACTTTGCATATTATTTTATATATACTGTGATTCTGTACTTGCGAAATATGCTGCAGAAATCTCCCTCCATTAAGTCTGGCTGCAATCATTTTAACTGTGGGCAGCTGAAGCTGCTGCCTGTTCACTTCCTGGATTTACACAGACACACAGAGCCACACCTCCAGCTCTCATTGGCCCTCTTATGACTCATCCCCCTCCCACACCGGCAAACTCTCATGAGAGGGAGAGCTGTGCATGATGTCAAACGCCAAGGCTTTTTTCCAGACAAAAAACAGGAAGTGGGCTGTATAAAGTATTTACTGGCAGAAAAAAAATGTTTTACTATCCACAGTTAAGACAACAAGGGCAGAGGATTTAATAGATGGAAAGATGAAAAAATGACTGAAGTTCCACTTAAGCATTAAGGTAGACTGTTTGTCAGTGTGCTCAGGCACTTGGAGACACTAAATAGCTCACAAATAGTATGAGAGTCTGCTGACCTCTGCTTTTCTTATTGCCTTACAATTTGTACTGCCACCAAGCACTCCAAGCTAACCAACACTAAACTCTGCTCACTGTAACGTTCACTGAATCATATGAGCACTGCCAGGTTTACTATGTGCATCTTGTAGTAAATGGAGCATGGGTGCTTGTATAAATTAGACCAAAACCTTTTAAAGCAAAACCATGAAACAAAAACTGTGTGATTAGTAACATGATAGTTGACCATTTTTTTGCATAGTGATGAAGTAAATACAAACCTACAGAAAGCTAGTAAACAAATGAATAAAAATATATGTTTTCTGATGAATCACAGATGATGATATTGTTGTACATTACGGGTAGCAAGGTCAGGGAACATTGGGACTAAACATGATTAAATGGGTATTTTGTGTAATTTATGTTTTTGTATTTCCTTCTTATATTTTACAGCTGGTGGGGATTTAACAGTGTCACTGTCAGATTGTAGCTTGGCCACTCTGGAAGGAATTCAACTACAGCTGGCTGCCAACCTGGTTGGACAAAATGTTCAAATTTCTGGAATTGATGCCACGAGCATCAACAATATTACACTGCAGGTAGCAACATTTTAAAGAAATTAAAGTAGCAGTTATATTTTGTATTCCTAAACGTAACAGTTTATATATATTTATCTTTCTTGCATTTGTATTTCTAGATTGATCCCAGCCTATTACAACAAACTCTGCAGCATAGCAATATGATACCTCAAGCTCTCCCTGGAGACTCTGGTGCAGTACAAGCTACCAGCACTCTGCACACAAGTGATAATGCTGTGCCAGCAAATGTTGTACTTCAGCCTATAGCAAGCTTGTCTCTGCAGCCTGGCACAACATCCTCCTCCAACCTCACTATTACACCTATCAATGAACAAGAATCTGTGTTAAGTTCCAGCAGCACAAGTAAGTTTTACTTTTTTTTTCTGTCATTACTACTACACAAAATTTCTTATGATTTGAGTAGTGGCAGATACATATTACAGAGGGCTCATGTGCATACAATCTGTTTGGGCCATCATCTGACACTCCTCATTCTTGTTTTATTCATGTGTAAACACTTTTGTTATGGTGACAGCTGTTTGTTACTCACAAGCATCTACGAGATGCTCTAATTACATCTCAGTTGGCTCTGATGATCATTAATGGAAGGTAGAGTTCTCATATAGACTTATGGACTCCTTTGCTGTTGCACAATCAATAAATCTGCATGTGGACTGGAGACAAAATGTAAAGCTGGACCCAAGCGGCAAATACACAAGGGTTTTTAAAATGGTTCTTTCTACAACATTAAGAATCTTGTTAGCAGTGCTAGCAGGGTTGTCAGCCATTTATTAACGGACAGTTTGTAAAAATGTATAAGTTTTACTGCTGTCTGTGAATGTATATTACGAACATATGTGTCAGTAATAATACAGACTCTAAGTTGCTCCACCTACCACTGCCCCTTCAGCCAAGCAGCATGGCGCTGTAACCCGTCCTCTTCTCCAGACTGCCACATTTGACTTACAAGAGAAAATGCCAGCAACTGGAGTGAGGCAGGAGGGTGAGGGGAGAACACAAAAAAACCTGCAGTGGGACAGTCCTACTAGGAGAAGGTAAGCTGGACTATGGCAGTTGGGCACATACAGTGGTGTACCTTGGTGGGGCGGTTACACAGCAGATAGAAACAAACTATTTGTATCATGTTCATTAGCTGCAAGGTCACCTTGGAGAATGGCTGCAAACCATTACTACACTACCACCCCTTATGCCTACAGAGCATTGTCTTGATGTCTTAGGATCATCATTTGACTGTTGCAGTCTTTAGTGCCTGCTGAGCATTGCTCTACCACCACATTCGCTCACACTCTTGGTTCTCAGATTTACATAAACAGTCAATTAAATACCGATCCACATGTAGGATAGAACGGCACTGGTGTCAGTGAACATACCTGTCAATTTCCACCACGATTCTACACATTAGAGCCATCTGATGATGCCTACAAAGCATTACAACACTATGATCCACCCTTCAGGCTATCATCTCACAAATGCCTCCCCATTTAGAAATGTGAACAGCACTGAATAGCTATTCTACCATTTATAAAGCAAAATACCCGTGTGAGAAGCCTGACCCCTGCACTCTATAAACTATATAGTCCTGACCAAAGTGTTCATTGTATCACACAGTTGCTGGCTTCAGTAAAGTTCTTCTTTAAGGTTGTCTGAGAGAAAGTGATCTATTTTTCTGTGCGAAAACAGCAAATATATTGGAAATGTTTAATTTAAAAATGATCCTATTGTTCTATGGTTTAAGTGTCTGTGAGACTGTCACTTTGGCACAGTAATTAGCAGTATTTTGTGGATACACGGACTGTGGCATATGTGTGCAGCTAAAACAAGTGAATACGCATAGGTGTTCTATTTTATCATCCTTTTTAAGCTACTTGCACTGTTATGCGCAATCTGGCAATGCCCACCACTTGCAGAACAACTTGTTTTTCAACTCTATCCTAGAGTGGATCACATTTGTCGCACTGTCTTGACATTTTAATTGTAAAGTTGTGCAGATTCCTTATTATTGTCAATGTTTACATATTGTTTATACCATGTAAATATCAGTTGTCTTAGTTTTTAATAGGAGTTTCTATAGGAGTCATGTTTTTTTGGTTGTCAGTAAAAATATGCTGTCAGTAAATGTTCTATGTTTTTTCAGGTGCTGGTAACCCTGATTTCCTTTTATTAAAAGAGAAGTACAGCCAAAGCTCATTTGGCTGTACTTCTCCCGTGGATCACAGGAGTGCAGTTCGTTTTGCACTCCTGTGATCAATTTTCAGCAGACAGCGGGCAGGTCAGGATCTGCCCAGAACCCTGGACTGGCACACAACTCAGCCTCTCAGCTTGGGAGCCTGAGCCGGCCGCTCTCACCTGCTACACAGCCCAGCACTCCAGTGAGCATGTGGGGCGGGGGGGGGGGGGAGCAGGCAGCTGCTGATTGACAGTCACCAGTTCTCTGCTCAGGGAGCCCTGAGAACCAAGTGATTGGTGGTGTTTGATTGCTTGGTTCTCGGTGTTAGAGCCAGTGGGGGACAGATGCAGCATCACACCAACGCTGCATCCATCTAAGTATGTAATTTAAAAAAAAAACATATTTCTCTTTTAAAATCTGCTGCAGTAATGGGACCAATGCAATTGCACTACTATTCATATGTACAGTTGTGCACACATATGTTTGTAGATGTCCTCAAAAAAGAATAACCACAATGTTCTCTAAAGGTCTTGAAAAACTATTAAAATGTCATATTTAATTAAAACAGCCTTTGCCTTTGATTCTTGAGTGAGCAGAATAATAAAAAAAAAAAAACAAATAAAAATGGCATAGAAAAAAATAATAGGACCCTTAGGAGGCAAGCACTGCAAACAGCTAATTTATGTAGCTCTCAATGAGACTACTTCTCCTGACAGCTGGTAGTTTGGCCCACTCTTCTTGAGTAAACTGCTCCAGCTATCTTCAGTTTGATGGGTGTCTTCTGCATGCTTCAGCTCTTTCCATTAATGTCCGATATGATTCAGATCTAAGTCCATAGAAGGCCACTTCAGAATATTCCAGTATGTTGTTCTTAGTTATTATTGGCTGCTTTAAAGAGGAACTGCAGTCTGCTCACATAATTTGTAATAAAAACATCTTTGCCATTCTGAAGCTTCCCTCCAACCACTTTGCATATTATTTTATATATACTGTGACTCTGTACTTGCCAAATATGCTGCAGAAATCTCCCTCCACTAAGTCTGGCTGCATCCATTTTAACTGTGGGTAGCTGAAGCTGCTGCCTGTTCACTTCCTGTATTTACACAGACACACAGAGGCACACCTCCAGCCCTGCAGCTTTCATTGGCCCTCTTATGACTCATCCCCCCTCCCTTCCTGGCAGAGAGCTGTGAATGATGTCAAACACTGAGGCATTTTACCAGACAAGAAACAGGAAGTGGGCTGTATAAGGTATTTACTGGCAGAAAAAAATGTTTTACTATCCAAAGTTAAAACAACAAGGGCAGAGGATTTAAAAGATGGAAAGATGAAAAAATGACTGAAGTTACACTTTAAGCTATGCATTTTGGGTCAATATCCTCTTGGAAGACCTGTCATCCGCAACTGAGACCAGCGTTTTATGACACTGAGCGGTACATTTGGTTCAGAATTCCTTGATAGTCTTGGCGTTCCATTGTAGTCTGTACTAATTTTAAGATACCTCATGTCAAACACAGCAATGCAGCCCCAAAACATAACTGAGCTTTCTCCATGTTTCACAGGATGTATTGTGGGTTTTTTTTCTTTAAAAGCTTAGTTTTTCATCTGTGAATATAGAGCTGATGTGACTTGCCAAAAGCTCCAGTTTTATTTTATCTGTTCAGAGGATATGCTCCCAGAAGCATTGTGGCTTGTTAATGTGCATTTTGGTAATTTCTAGTCTGTTTGTTTTCCTTTTAGTGGTGGAGTCCTCCTGGGTCTACTATCACTATCCATCACAAAAGTGATGCATAATGCAGTCAGACACTGATGGCCATTGACCCTGGAGTTCAGCTTGTATCTCTTTGGAAGTTTTCCTTGGCTATTTTCCCAATCACCTTAAACTTCTTATTAATATTTGAATCTGAAGTCACAGGAATATCAAATGCTTGAAGATGGTTTTGTAGCCTTGTTTAATGTAATTGTTATGTTCATGTGCACCTTGTTTGGTGCACATGAACTTACCAAGGACCAGAGGGACTACTTGTCTTCATTTAAATAGGCTGATTGATTGCAAGATTGAGAAGAAATTGCAGCCCAAAATACCACTATGATCCAATTATTTATAATCTTTTCTAGTGGTAACCACAAATCTTATATCTTACAGCCTTGATTCCAAAAAAAGTTGGGACGCTGTGTAAAATCTACATAAAAACAGAATGCAATGACTTGCATCTCATAAAGTCATATTTTATTCACAATAGAAAACAGAAAACATAGCAAATGTTTACATTGAGCAAATGTACCATTTTAAGAAAAAAATAAGGTAATTTTGAAATTGATGGCAGCAAAATGTCTGCAAAAAGTTGAGACAGGCCAACAAAAAGCTGGCAAAATACAGTAAGTGGTAACATTTTGCAACTAATTAGGTTAATTGGCAACAGATCAGTATCCTGCTTGAGTATAAAATCTTTGAGAGAGTCAGACTGTCCCAGAAGTAAAGAAGAAGTTTCATCTGATTAGAAAAAAAAAAAGATGGGCAGAAGTTCACCAATCTGTAAAAAGCTGCATCTAAAAATTGTTGAGCAATTTCAGAATAATGTTCCTCAATGAAACACTGAGAAAGACCTTCTAGTTTATCAGCGCTCAGTTCAAAAACCTGTATTTCTGATGGTGTGGGGCACATTAATATATATGGAACAGGCAGCTTGCACACCTGAAAAGGCACCAGCAATGCTGAAATATATATCCAGGTTTTAGAGCAGGATGTGTTCATATCCAAACAACATCTTTTTTCAAGAAAGACCTTGCATATTTCAGCAGAACAATGCTAAACCTGCATACTGCATCTATGACAACAGCATGGCTTTCTTTTAGAAGAGTCCGAGTGCTTAACTGGCCTGCCTGCAGTCTAGACCTTTTACCTTTTAAAAATATTTGCACATCTTAAAATGAAAAGTGAGACAAATACAACACAGAACTGTTGAGCAGTTAGGATCCTGTATTAGGCAGGAATGGACGGCATTCCTCTCCCAAAACTCCAGCAACTGGTCTCAGTTCACAGACATTTACAGAGTATTGTTAAAAGAAGAGGGGATTCTACACCGTGGTAAGCACGACCCTGTCCCAACTTTTTGTGATGTGTTGCTGCCATCAATTTCAAAATTACCTTATATTTTTCTAAAATAGTACATTTTCTGAGTGTAAACATTTTGATATGTTTTTTATTTTCTATAAATGCAAATCACGGCTCTCTGTTTTTATTAGTTATTAAAGGGATGCACCACCTAATTAGATAAATAAATTAGTACAAAAGTTTTTCAGTTTCAACACATAAATAATAATAAGTGTCTGGTCGTCGCGCCTAAATAGCAGATTTGCTATACAAGTGTGTTAATTGCAGGAATATAGGAAGCTGACCCAGCTATTGAATCTAAAGAACAAAGTGCATGAATTATTAGTGATTTCATAAGCAAAATAACACGTGTATATATAAAGAAATGTGGAATGATTAAATAGTTGAAATCACACTTTTCAGTGGATGTTTGCAATTCTAAATAAATATTCTAATAATCAAGCAAATATATGTAAACCACAAGTCCTCTTTCTCAGTTCCAAAAATTGTCAGTGATTAGTGCACACAAAGAGATAAAGTAAGGTAAATAAAAACAGTCCATATAAAGTCGTTTCAAAAAATTTCAGCTCCAATCACCAGTTAAGTGATAAACAATGTATTTGAGAATCAAACAGCCACCGCAATGCTCCTCCACACATGTACAAGCAAAGTATGCGCTCACTCTGTTTTTATATCTATTTTACACAGTGTCCCAACTTTTTTGGAATTGGGGTTGTATATCTTAACGGAATAAGCAATCTATTTTCACAATATGTATTATTTATCAGCCAAGGATATGGGAAACAAGGCACCACATCCCAGTAAATGAAAATTGTATAAAGAGTATGGGGAAAGGGGACTTTTAAGGTGCCTGAATCAAGATACTAGACCAGGGGTCCTCCAAACTATGGCCCTCCAGTTGTTCAGGAACTACAATTCCCATCATGCCTAGTCATGTCTGTGAATGTCAGAGTTTTACAATGCCTCATGGGATGTGTAGTTCCGCAACAGCTGGAGGGCCGTAGTTTGAGGATGCCTGTACTAGACTATTGCATATTATAAAATATAACACATTTTATTTCATACATTAAAAATGATAGAATCTTCTTTTTTTTAAATATTGTATTTTACAACAAAAATAAACAAATATATTCGAGATATACTGTACAACGATAATTTCTCAACATGTTTCGCCAACATATGGCTTCTTCAGGAGACTTGTATTTTCTGTACAGCTATTCACCCGAAGGAATCTTCAGGTCAGTATACAAGTACACCAGGGCCAAGGGACTACCAACAGTAGGATATTAGTGTGTCATAGGAGGACCAAAATGCCATGAAAGATCTGTGAAACTGCAAGGCAATATTTTGCTGGAAAGATTTAAATTTCCAAGCTGAAATTACTATCATCAACCACCGGAGGGAGCAAGGGGATTGAAATAGCAAAGTAGGACTTCTGGTTCCGGCACCTATGTGAGAGGAGGCAGAATCAGCGGCTCCGTCTTCACCGGCATATAAAACCCGCCACCCACGCTGACGAACAGGGAGACCAGCACCCAGAAACCTGCCTAAAAGCCTCAGGAACCCCATGGACAAATTCTTAGTCCACGGCCCCTCCTCGGCTCCCTCCGCGATCGTCGCAGACCCGCCGGTCCTCCCGCAGGTGGAAGCCAATATGGCAGAGATCGCTTCTGTTTCGGCCGTTCTGACGAACGCAACTCCGATCGTCCCGACGATTGCACCTACGAACATTCCAATGACCGCCCTCCCGATCGTTCCAACGAATGCTTTCACTTCCATACTGTCTATGGGAACTCATACTGCTTCAGTGGAAGAACAACTGGCTGGCTTGGTGCAGGCGGTAGCGGCACTCCTGGCACCTACCATCACGGCAGCGGTTGACAAAGCTATAACCGCAGGGATGAACCATCTAACTAAAGAAATAGGTGACCACGCCAAAAGACTCTCTGAAGTGGAGAGCCGAGTAGCGGTGTTAGAGGATGAGGTACAATCTTCTTTTACCAGAGATCATCAGCTCAAGCAGGAACAACGATACTTCTTCGAGAAACTGGACGACCTCGAAAACAGGTCAAGGAGAAACAATCTCCGGTTCATAGGCCTCCCAGAGTCCTTCAACACTGACTCTTTAGTAGACATCTGCTCATCAAGAATACCCCAAACCTTGGGCCTAGCTGGACCATGCTCAGTGGAGCAGGCACACAGACTGGGAGCACCTTATAATGACCGACGTTCACCGAGACCTGTTATAGTCCGCTACCTAAACTATATGGATAGAGCTAACATTCTCAAGTCCTTTCGCAACCTGAAAGCCTTGCAAATTGATGGCAACAAGCTTTTAATATTTGCGGACTACTCCCAGGAAGTATCCAAAAGAAGGAAGGCTTTCCAGCCCATATGTGCTACCCTCTTCCAAAAAAATATTCGCTTCTCCCTTGCCTATCCAGCTACACTCCGTTTCACAATGGCCTCGGGGGAGTCCAAGACCTTTTCTGATCCCGATGAAGCTGCACACTTCCTCCGAAATTCTTTGCATCTCCCAATGGATACCACACCATCAGGAGAAGTCTCCCCCAAGGGCCCTTCTAGAAACCAAAGAAGCCCCAGGAAAGATCCAGCTAAAAAGCTCAAATTGGTGGATATGCACTCCCGGAATTCCCGGAACTGATGTCCCAACGCATCTTACTCCCTCTTAATTTAGCCTCATATGGTCAAAATCCAGTAGAATGATGTATCCATATATCCGCTCTTTCCTATGTTGCTCACTGTGCTACCTGTTCGTGTTCATCTAATGGTCATGCAAGAGACCAACCAGATAATCTCCTTCCAAGTTACGTTCCTACATTATATGGATTTTCCTCTCTCCCCCTCTTCTTCCCTCATCATGGAGCCAGGACTCATCGCACAGCATTACTGTGGAAAATCCAGCGCTAACCCCGCCCTCCATGGACTACACCAACAGTTCCTTGGAGAAAACTATTCCCTCCGCCTCCCTTTCTGGTGGCCGTGGACTTGCTGCTCCCCCCCCCCCCCTCGTCAGTGTGCTTTTTAGCATATATCGGTAACGCTGATGTGGTGGATTTAGGCTCACATGAGGAAAAAAGTGAAGCACAGCCTTCCAAAGGTTTGGTTTTTATGTTGCATTCAGTATGTTGTCATTCTTATTGTTTGTTGTCCAGTCATTTTCTGCTCCAAGGTCACAGACAAACACCCCCACCCACTTTCCTCTCCTTCACCCTCCCTTTTCACCTCTACACCCCTCGCGTACTCCCACTATCCTACCAATAACCACCTAGATGCTCGCCACACGTCACACAGACTCACACCTACTCCATGTCAATACACATAACGTCTTGGAACGTCAAAGGCCTCAATTCCCCCAATAAGCGCATGGCCATTCTCCGCCATCTCAAACGCCTCCGCTCAGACATAGCGATTCTCCAGGAGACCCGTCTGGCTCCCTCGGATTTCGTACGAATGCGTAAACTTTGGGTCGGGCATGTCATGGGATCACCCGCTGTCAAGGGGAGAGCAGGAGTCCTGATACTTATTAACAAGAACTTGCCCCACGAACTACTCTCTACCCACTCAGACAAGGATGGCCGACTTTTTACGGCCAGGCTCAAAACCCAGGGCAGGGAATGGTCCCTCACTGCAGTTTATGCCCCTAATTCCCCCAACAAGCAATTTTTTTCAGACTCTCTCAGCACATGGACAGGATGGCCTCCACATCTCAAAAGCCTACCAAGCTCTCCAAATCCATTCCCATTCTCGCTCAATGGGCTGAAGATCTGGGCCTAACGGACCTGTGGAGGCTTCACAACCCAGAGGGCAGGGATTTCACTTTTTTCTCACACCCACACGCCACACAATCGAGGATAGACTATCTTTTCCTCTCTCCACTCATGCTTCCTTTGGCCACCGACCCACTGATAAACGACATAGTTATATCGGACCACGCCCCCCTTACTGCTACTATTTTCGGCACGACCACCCAGACCTCACCTAGGATATGGAGATTTCCTTCATACCTCGCACATAATAAGGAGTTACACGATGAACTTGCAGACACTTGGGAAGACTTCGCAACCAACAATAGCACCCACATATCTAACCCGAATCTCTTTTGGGAAACGGGGAAGGCTGTTCTGAGGGGGAAAATTATCTCTTTTGCCTCAGCCTTCAAGAAAACAGCTGCTTCGGAGTTTCTCCAAGCCAGCCACCCACTCAGGGCTGCCCATCTGTCCCTAAGTCAGTCAAATTCACCAGCACACAGGGAAGCCTGGAGGAAAGCCAAGGATCGCTTTGACCATTGGGCCATAACACAAGAACTTATGCACAAATTGGCGTTGGAACGCAAATTTCACAGATTTGGGAATAAGCCTGGGAAACTTCTTTCCAGTCTTTGCAAAGGCCCACACTCACCAGTTCACATTGCTGCCCTCAGAGGCAATCAGAGTCGCCTAGCCAATGCTCCTAAACAGATCAACCAAATCTTAGAAAATGACTATGCAACTTTATATGGCCCCGACCCCATTGATGAATCTGCAGCCATGTCTTTCCTCCAGCATCTCTCCCTTCCCAAAATACACCAGGAAGCACTTCAAAATCTAAACGCCCCCATATCTATCTCGGAAATTGAAAACACCATCAAAACCCTGGCCCCGGGCAAAGCCCCGGGACCAGATGGTTTTACCTCAGAATTTTACAAACTTACACATGACCTACTAGTCCCCACCTTACATGCTGTATACCAAGGCATCTTGGACGCAATCCATACCCACTAACCGGTCACCAAGCCCACATTAAAATAATACCAAAAAAGGGAAAGACCCTACGGACCCGGGCTCATACAGACCTATTTCACTTTTAAATCTCGATTCAAAAATTCTCTCCAAAATTATAGCCAACAGACTAGCTATAATCCTGCCCTCCCTCATCCACCCGGCCCAAGCGGGCTTCATACATGGGAGGTCCGCCACTAACAACATTAGAAAAGTCTTGATGGTACTGGAGGCAGCTAGAGCGGGTTGTGCCGGAGATGCGGCCATTATCACCCTAGACGCGGAGAAGGCCTTCGATAACGTCAGCTTTCATTGGCTAACCATGTCCCTCCAAGCATTTGACTTTGAAGGCCCTTTCTGCCACCTTATAGACACCATGTACTCAGACCCGGCGGCTTACGTGGTAGCAGCAGGCTGCGTCTCTGGCAGGATCCGTCTTCACAAGGGAACCAGACAGGGCTGCCCCCTTTCCCCGCTCCTCTTTAATCTAGCCTTAGAGCCCCTGTCCAGATACCTCATCACCCAACCTGGCCTATCAGGCATACGAATTGGCAAAACACTTCTCCAAACAGCATTATTTGCAGACGACATTTTAATTTTTTCCTCTGATCCCTCCTCCGATATGCCTTTTATTCAGGACTCCTTCAGTCTATTCCGTAGATGCTCCGGGCTACGTATAAATTTTTCCAAGAGCGAAATCTTACCTCTTTTCAATCCCCGTACTCCGACATGGGCCCCAGACTCTATATTAAAAATAGCACGCACGTCCATCACATACTTGGGGATTAATATAGGTAAATCGCCATCCTCTATATACCACCTCAATTTCACGCCAACCATTCAGAAAATAATTCGAGAACTCCAAAATTGGTCCAAGCTACCCCTCTCCTTTCTTGGTAGGTGCCACTTATACAGAATGATGAGTTTCCCAAAATTACTTTATCCCCTCCAGACCATTCCATTGCTACTGAAACACAAAGACGTCCAGATCCTACACAAAGCACTTTCATCCTTCTTCCTATGGGTGAGCCGCAAACCCCGCATCTCTCTCCGCAAACTCGTTCTCCCCAAATCCGAGGGAGGTGTTGGCCTCCCCGACACTAGACTTTACAATCTATCCTGTCTCCTACGAGTGGCCTTGAACTGGATAACAAACTCTTCTAGCTATTCCAATTTCGAACTGGAAACTTTCATGGCAGCACCCAATAGGTTATCCAACTTGTTACATTGCAAGCTGCAAGATATCCCTCATCACTTGAGACATAACCTACTCATAAGGGACACGGTCTTGGCCTGGAGGGAGACCAGGAAGCTACTGAAGCTACCGCTCCACACATCTAAGCACCTGGCTATATGTGGGCACCCTCTATTTCCTCAGGCTCAACAACACCCTGCTTTCAGCTTCTGGATACCCAATGGTTCTCTCAACTGTTCGACCCCTCCACAGCACTTCCTCTTCCCACTGACAAGGTCTTGAAAGACTTTTCTCTTCCCACCCATCACTACTTACAGATTGGTCAAGCAGTAAGTTTTGCCTCAACCTTCCTCCCTTCCAAAGCCCCTCCTTCTCAACATATGCTACTGGACTTTTGGATATATAAAGGAACCTCCAGAATCTCTGATATCTTTAAGCCTCTAAGACAAACCCTATCCTCCTCCAGGTCAACCTCCGGCCTTGCGTCCAAATGGAATAATGACCTGAACTCCCCGGATGCTTTCAATACTATTCTGCAAGGTTTCGAATCCACCTGCAAATACATTACAAATGAATTCTGGAGGGAGCAGCAGCTGAAAATAACCCACAGAGCCTACGTCCCCTTCGTCTCGAGATCTCATAAACCCCAATCTACTCTTTGCCCGCTATGCAATGCCTCAAGACCCTCACTCCTCCATAGACTATGGGAATGCCCACAGGTGGCCTTCTTCTGGAGGGAAATTGAAATTTTTACCAACCAAATTACCGGATTATCCCCACACGGGCTTATCTATCCTCACCTTTTTGGCAATCTAGAGACGATAACCCCTACTACGCCCAAGGGGCAATTTCAACTCTTCTACAAAAACAAACCATGGATCGCATCATGCTACATGGCAGCTAGGAGAGCAATCCTCCGGCGTTGGATATCTCCAACTCCACCCACGCTCAAGGAGGTAATAGCAGACCTGTCCAAGTTAATGAAAATTGAGAAGTCCTACTACGATACTCACCGGTTCTCACGAAAATGGTCCTCTTTCATAGATAACCATCCTCATCTTTTCGACAAGCATACCTACCTTGACGCTCCCGCGCCCACACCTGGAAATGGCTAGTGACTATCTCTCTTGCTCCTTGGAATCCAAAATCGAGGACTCTGCACATGATAAAGGCTGTACTACCATCGATACTTCCTCAGGCCTGAAACCCCCCCCCTTTTCCCTCTTCTCCTTTATACCCGAATCTACGTTATCCGAACCTAAGGATGAGCACACAACTATAAAATTATATGGACTACGCGAGTCCCCCCCCCCCTACTTCCCCTCGCATCGCCCCTCCCCTCTCCTGAATGTTTTGAGTCCTCCCTGATTGGACTGCCCCTTCTCCAGCTTTCCCCGCCTTATTTCTTGGACATATTGGTTTTTGATGTAAAGTGCTGACTATGTTTCTTGTTACTGCATATTACTCTGTAATGCTAATTTTGAAGTATGTAGAAATGCAAAAACCTAATAAATTCTCTTTAAAAAAAAAAAAAAAAGAAATAGCAAAGTACTTTCAAAAATAAGAAAAGAGAGGGTCACAGGCTGTGTGCAATTAGCTACAACACCACAGCAATCTCCACAGATATCACAGTCCCCAAACTGTTAATCTGATAAATATTTCATTATACATCAGTCAAATGAGGTTCCTGGGTAAACCAGCTGGTGGATGGCTGCAAATTTAAATCTTTCCAGCAAAATATTGCCTTGCAGTTTAACAGATCTTTTATGGCATATTGGTCTTCCTTTGACACACTAATATCCTACTGTTGGTAGTCCCTTGACCCTAATGTACTTGTATAGTGACCTGAAGATTCCTTCGGGTAAATACGCTGTACAAAAAATAAGACTCCTGAAGAAGCCTTATCCTGGCGAAACATGTTGAGAAAATATCGTTTTACAGTATATATTTGCTCATTTTTGCTGTAAAATACAATATTTTAAAAGAAGATGATTATATAATTTTTAATGTATGAAATAAAATGTGTTATTTTATAATCTGCAACAGTCTAGTATCTTGATTCAAGCACCTTAAACCCCCCCCCCCCTTCTCAATACTCTTTATGCAATCTATTTTCACACTTTCTTTGCTTTACTCTTGTACCAAGCATAGTTTTAGACCCAACAGAAAAAAAGTTTAAGAGTGAAAATACTTAAAGTCCTGGTTCAGAAAAGTCCAGTCAATGAACAAAATGGATCAGTGTCCCTCATAAATCTTGTCTGATGTTCCTTGTTTGATTGTTAAAGAGAGCTGTCCCTGAGGAGGATGTTGGCCAAATCGACCTGACAAATCAGAAGGTATGAGGAGTGGCCCACGATATGTCACAGGCTTTATGACCATTCAGCTGTCACATCCTCCGATACAGTTTTCTAAATGCATTAAAATGTACGATAAACCGCATGGTGTGATCTGGTAACCCACATATTATGGTGTAGTATGCAATTTCCATTCCAGAGATGCTAAACATGACAAATATACTCAGATAGGCTTGTGACCCAGGAAGTGGGAGACAGCTATCTCACCTTCTGTATATGATCGCCTAGTTATGTGTGATCTTGATCTGTTCAGTATTTTCTCCCACGTTCAAATATATAATCAATACTAATGTAGCTTGGTCATGTCTGATTTTTGCATGTGTAGATTTTGAAACTGTGAGTTGGAGAAGAGGTCTTTTACCGGTCAAGTAGAATATCTGTCAGCATAGACCTAAATGGCTTTTACAATATCATTTAGCCTAGAGTAAGGCATTTTGTTGCATGCCATGTACTCATAATGGGTTTTGATTACCTTGAGGTTCAAAGCGTGGCAAAACTAAAATGGTATACAATTTTATGATGGGCTAATCCTAATTCCCTTAGCGGGAAGTGCTGATAATCTTGACAGATGTTAAGGCTTCATGCACACAGGACTTGTCCAAAATACGGCAGTAGCTTATCGGGGATGTTTTCAGCTTTTACCAGCATTATATTACCGCTGTTTTTGCACGTTTTTTCGCATTTTTAAAGGGCCAGCGTTTTTTGGGGGTTTTTTTCCAATTGGTCTAAAACGTTGGAGATCGACGTTTTGCCGTGTCTTTGGGCGTTTATGAGCATTTGAACGTTTTTACAGCTGAAAAACGTCTAAAAGAACCCTCTGGTCTTGGGGTTTTTTTACAGCTCAAAAACGTCATTGCTAAATAACAGTTGATAACAGCCTGTGTGTGCATGAACACATAGGATAACATGATGGAGGGTTTATTGACTGTAGAAAAAAACATCTGCAGCTAAAAACAGCTGCTGTAAAACAGTCAAAAAAGTCCTGTTTGCGTGAGGCCTTATTGTTAGCAGCCATTGAGATGGTGAACAAACTCTGACATTCTGCAGTGTTCTTTTACATATTTCCTGCTAAAGCATTGAATTAGTTATTTACAGTTCTAGCAAATCTCTGTTTATTTGTTATCTGCCATGTAACGGCCAGCAGAATAGTTCCTGGTTGATAAAATGGAATGCTAATTTCAAAATCAGACATGCCAAAATGGGGTTAGACAAAAAAAAAAAAAAACTTTCTTATAAGCTGCAGACAAGAAAGGTAAAGACATTGTAAAAAGCATAGATGAAAAGCATATACCAAACATGTTGTGAACTGCAAGTGGGCATCTCTGAATAAAAGTGTTAGGACATAATGAACTACATGTTGCAATAGTTATAAGATTTAATTGTTCCCACAGGCAACATGCAAAACTGACTTTTTCTACAGCAGTATGAGAAATAAAAATTTTTTTTTTGGTCTGGGTAACCGCACAAGTGCTTAATGGAAACAAACAAGGGAATGCAAAATTCAATATAATGTCATACTCTGGCTACCCCCAATCATCTTTTACCCGTAGAAAAAAACATTAAATTTGCTTTAGTACCAGAAATAATACTTTTGTGTCTGTGTTAGGAAGTTAATCAAAGAGCATAGATGTTCTGAATATTTTTGTTGTGCCCTGTTAAGTAAATTAAGTAGAAAGTTGGTATTGACTATATTTCTGCATACTAATGTGATATTGACACAGTTGTATCTGAATTACCAATTATGTTAATCAGAAAATAGAAATTATGTTATGTGTCCTTTTTTTCTCTACCCATCAAGGTGGACATGAGCTTTCCCATGTCATGACTTCCCAAGGTCTGGTGTCTTCATCGAATGGACCACATGAGATCACGCTGACCATTAATAACTCCAGTTTAAGCCAGGTTTTGGCCCATGCTGCTGTCAACACTCCAACCACATCCTCAGTGTCCCCTCAGGAAATCACCCTTACCATATCTGGTTAGTTGAAGTCTTCTGTGGACTGCATTAAACACCTGTGCAAATCTGAGTCCAAATGTAATATGTTAATTTATATTCTGGATCCATGGGTGACAATGTAAAAATTATAAATGAAAATTTGTAGTAAGAGATCTACTTTGAGTCATCCAGTGGCTAAGTGGTTGGCCATTCTTCTCTACAACACTTGTCATCACTGTCTACATGTTTATCTAGTATTAGTGTGAGTGTCCTGTTGGTACTGTGCTTTATCCAAGTGGCATCTACCATAAACTGGTCTTATCAGATATCTTTGTATTTTGTTGTTATGGCTGTGGAAAACATTTTTGGAAGGTGTTTTACCTGGAAAAAAAAGAATTTATATTAATATAATCCTGCCCAGCTATTTTCTAAATCTAGAAATCCTGTAAACAGCAGTTATAGAATGTGACCTCCCTCCCTCTACTGGCCTAACCTGTTACTGGGTTTTGAAATATAAGCAATACACTGATGAGATCAATATTGTGCTTTCTTCTCCTAACAATCAGCTTCTGTGGTGTTTTAATAAAGCTTAATTTGCATTAAAGTTAGCAAAGTTCGACACCTTACTACCATTTATAATACATTGAATTTATTTTTACTGAATGCATAACTTAGTAAATGGTGGTATGTTACTTAGTAAATTCACCTAAAGTAGATGTTTGCCTTACCATTGTAAGCAGGATTCATTGTCCTGTGCGCGTTGAAATAATTTGGAAATATAGATAAATAAAGGAGCTGTGGAAAAACTAAATTTGAATGAAAATTAGCTGAATATGGTGCTCCCAAGGCAATGATATCTGCATTTCTCTTGGTGGACTTTTGTCTTACTTAACTGTTTATACTATTGATATTGAGCACATTTTCTGCATCAATCCATGTCATTTGTTTCGCCAAGATTATTATAACATTTGGCTGTATAATATTTTGTAATCCAAGGCCATGATTTAAGTAGTCAAAGTATTTTCAACTGCTTTTTAGTCAAAGTAAAGTATGAAATTTGGGCAAGGAGCTTTGGCATTAAATGAACTGGGCCACAGTGAGAAATATATGCTTTCTGAAAATTCTCCTACTGAAATAGGTTTAGTGGAAGTGGGAGCCACGGGCAAGAACCTTTACACAGAGTACATTTACAAACCTTTGGGTGCTCCTACATGGGGATGAAGACCCAAGATCTTCACCCCACCCTCCTGAGTACACACTGACAGCCATCATAAGCTGTCGGCATTTATCCATTCATCTTTAAGATTAATGGAAATTACTGCAGGACATATCACAAGTCTGCAGGCCAGTAAGGCGGTTTTGCCATTTTTTCTTAGCCTTACAATATGGCAAACAGGGACATTAGTCTTTACCATAAGTTATATGCAGCTACCTTCAGGTGATTGGACACTGGCAAAAAAGAGAAGGCTGCAAGGACACCCCCCTATATAACCCACTTCACTCCCAGCTAGCCCCAGCTTTTTACTAGTGTCCTTAGGCGATGGACCTCTTTTCCGTATTTAGAGATGCTTACCTTCCTTCTTCCTTTGGAGGTTCTCAAGCTCTCTCTCTGTTGATGATTCTCCTATCAAGGTTTCCTGGCTACCCCATAATTACTTTGGCTCCTACTGCAGCTTTGAGCTCAGTTGACATGACTTGGGCCTTGGAGTACTGTACCTGGACCCCACTAGATTGAAGAAGCAGGGCCAGCCCTCCTTCTTCTATTGGTTGAACTAGATGGACTTTTGTCTTTCTTCAATGTGACTAACTATATAATTACAGGTGATACTCGAAAAATTTGAATATCGTGCAAAAGTTCATTTATTTCAGTAATGCAACTTAAAAGGTGAAACTAATATATGAGATAGACTCATTACAAAGCAAGATAGTTCAAGCCGTGATTTGTAATAATTGTGATGATTATGGCTTACAGCTCATGAAAACTCCAAATTCACAGTCTCAGAAAATTAGAATATTGTGAAAAGGTGCAATATTCTAGGCTCAAAGTGTCCCACTCTAATCATCTAATTAAGCCATAACACCTGCAATGGGTTCCTGAGCCTTTAAATGGTCTCTCAGTCTGGTTCAATAGGAATCACAATCATGGGAAAGACTGCTGACCTGACAGTTGTGCAGAAAACCATAATTGACACCCTCCATAAGGAGGGTAAGCCTCAAAAGGTAATTGCAAACGAAATTGGATGTTCCCAAAGTGCTGTATCAAAGCACATTAATAGAAAGTTATGTGGAAGGGAAAAGTGTGGAAGGAAAATGTGCACAAGCAGCACAAACCAGATGTTTTACATGAAAAGGAGGTAGTACCTGAAAATTCTCCCCCTCCTTTTGATCAGGTCAGAATGACACGCCTGTAGCCGAGATGTTATTCAACCTTAAGTGTTAATAGGCTATCCTTATTGGCACTGTATTCTGTTGCTTAGTGTTAAAGCAGTCGGAGTCTGCTCACCCTAAAGGTATCCATCATGGGGTCCCTTAAATTTCCTAAACCAGATAAGACTTTCCCTGGAAGAGTATGTTCTAAATAGGGACTGCCTCACACAGAGAACATTTTTACAATGCTTTGCTCAGCAGCATCGTATTAAAGAAAGTTTCCTGCAAAAGTGGGCAGTTCCTGTGGGTAGATCCTGCCATTTCTTGTCTTAACAAGACCCTCACAGCCCCCATAAAGGATAAGCCCATGTTGAAGGACCAAGTGGACTCAAGGTTAGATGCCTTCTTAAAGTCCTCATTTCCTTAGCTGGACCCACCGGCAGTTGCTTCAGTGACAGTCTGCCAGACCATTGCTGTCTAAAATAAACACATGACCCTGAATGATTACTCCATCTTAATGGATGCCTCATTCCATAGTCAGATAGACCTTACCTACTTTGTGAATGTTTTGGCAGTCACGCTGAGTCAGATGATTCTCTCCATTCATATGTGCAGAAACCTTTGAGAGTCTTGGGTTTAATGAGAGCCACCTTCAAGGCTGCTTTATATGCCCAGTTTCACTCCAGACCATTGAAACTAAATATACCAGTAACACTGGACATAGAGACTTTGTCCTTGGACTGCCCCGTGAGTCCCAATCCACAAGGCCCAACTTTCCCTTGTGTGTGGAATCAGGGAAGCCATTTCCTACAAAGATGTGGAAGGCTCTCAGAATGAATCTCAGACTGGGGCATGGACCTGGATGCCTTCTTTGTGCAGGGGACTTGGTCGACAAAGGAAGCCTGCTTTCTCATCAACATTTAACGCTGGACTCCTTTGTGAGAACACCCAATAAGAACTCAGTCTGACAATGCCATGGTTGTGTCCTACATCAACCATTAAGGAGGCACCAGAAGTGGTGCCACTCAAAAAGAAGCAGACTTGATCCTGTCTTGGACAAAAGTGCATGTTCTGGCCGTGTCTGCTATCAACATCCCTAGTGTGGAACATTAGCAGGTGGACATTCTCAGTCATCAGCGTTTGGATCAGGGAAAGTGGACTTTTCACCTTGAGGCATTTCATGCCTTTTTGCCACATGTGGGGTATGCTGCATGTGAATTTTCTGGCATCCAGAATCCACAACAAACTGGACAGTTTCATTGCCATGTCCAGAGACCCTCAGGCCTTTACAGTGAATGCTGTGATGACTCTGTGGGATGAGTTCAACCTAAACTATGCCTTATTTCCACATTTTCCCTCATCAGCACTGCAGGATCCAGATGGAGGGCATCACACAGAATTGGCCCAGGAAGCAGTGGTACTTTGACATTTTTAGACTCCTGGCAAACTCTCTTTGGGTATTGGCTGTTGAAGCCACAGTCCTCAGAGACAAGGGTTATTTTTTGGACTTGGGCATCCATGCCTTTTTGAAGGCTAGGAATCAACATCTTGTAAAGTCTACAGTTGCACCTGGAAGACCTACTTTGCTTGGTGTGAGTGAAGGAAGAAAGTATTCTGTGGTACATTTTCTATTCTTCTTCCAGTCTGGTCTGGATGAGCATTTGGCTTTGAGTACCAACAACAGACAAATCTAGTTAAAGTGTTAGGTCACCTTTTAGAAAAAATGTAAAGGTGAACTAACACTGTGCTCCCTCCCCACAACCCTGGTCCCCACTGTATTTACGTCCATGAATGCTGTCAGTGCCCACACAGCTGGTGCAGCAGTCCAGGGATTTGAAATACCCTCTCTTCTCCATCTTCTCTGTGCAGCGCTTCCAAGACCGATCAGAGCAATGCTCTGTGACGGTGCTGACCGTCCAGAATTGTTCTGTTCCATCCCGGAAGCCCAGAATTTAGAAGAGGGAGAGGAGCTTGGCAAAAAAGGTGAACTAACAAACCTGCACACAAATCCTCCTCCTGTATGCTCTCCTGTGTCTCTTTGGAACCGAAATCTGGTTCTCGCAACTCATCAGAAGGCACAGTTTCAACCTACCAGAAGTATTCCTTTGCCTGACTTCACTCGCAAGGTAGCCTTTCTTGTGCAGAGGGTCTCTGAGTTAGTGGACTTGTCTTGTAAGGAGTCCATCTTAGTGTTGCACAAGGGTAAGGTTGTCTTGAGGCCTAAAGCCCCCTCCTTACTTAAGGCAGTGTGTTCCTTTCTCCCTAACCAGAATATTGCCCTTGCTTGTTTATGTCCTACCCTAAACAGGAATTTCTGTCTATTGTCTTTACATTGTATGCAGTGTGTGAGAGTCTACCTCTCGGCTATTGCTTTTTTACCCTTTTTGTACTCCCTGAGGGTTTCTGGAGGGGTATCCCTGCTTTTCTTTCCACCATTGCTAGCTGTATAAATTTTTCAAGCTTATTATATTAAGTATCCTCCCCTGTTAAGGCACACTCCACCAGACCTGTTGGTGCTTCATGAGCTTTTCACCATGAAGCATCTGTTTCCTAGATTTCCAAGACTGCTACCTGGGCTAATGTAAACATTTTCTTAGGTTCCACCAGGTGGATGTTCATGTCACCTGAAATGACAATTTCATACATAAGATTCTACTATTTCTTGCTCCCCCCTCATTAGGACAGTTTTTGGACGGCTCGTGGTAAAGATTAAAGTTCCTGTGTCTTTTATTGTACTACTGAGGAAATAGGATGTTTTTCTTACTAGTAAAACCTGTTTCTTGGAGTACAGTGTGGGACACATCCCTCCCCTCTGTTCTTATGATCTCTCTATAGCTTGCTACAAATCTAAAGCCTCATACACAATACTATATATAAACCTGACAGCTGAGGTTGGAGCCGCTGTACTAACAATCCAATGTTAGTACAGTGAGCTCTCCTGCTGTGCTATTGTGTTATGACTCGGGGGCGCCCCCCGCAAGAGCAAGGGAGGTGATTGGCAGGTATTTTTTGGTCATGCCCCTTCAACAGAAGTCAGTTGAACAGCCAGCTTCCGTTGGACCGACTCCAGTACGCACAGGCCAAATGTCGGGCGGTTTCTATTGAGCTGGCCAATGACACCTGTCATTCATCCCATGTGTGCTAGGCTTTAGGCCAACTGGGAGTGGGAGGTGTTAAGTAGGGGAATGTCCCTGCAGTCTTCAGTTTTTTGCAAGTATCCAACCACCTAAAAGTAGTTTTATACAACCCATGTTAAAGATTAAAGTTACCGTGTCTGTACGCCAAGAAATGGATTTCAGTGGCAAGTCAAAAATCTTATTTTGTGCAATGTTGGTCATTGATGTGTAGACATATGCTAATTTGCAATGTTGGCTTTTAAAACCTCTGTTCATTTCAACAGTGGCCTGCAGAATGCCTCTGCCTTTGACTAAAACTAAGACTATAATATTAGTAAGAGAATATCTAATCCATGAATTCTCACATCTGTGTACTGGCGCTCTTTCAGCAATATCACTTCCACTTCTGATAACTGTACATTATTACAGTGGACTTCAGCTAAATCATCACTGACCTAGTGGGTTTATGGAAATCTTGCAGAGTAAGGTCCAGGGATCTCCCAGTACACTGCTGGAATATTTTAGGGTATAAACATGGACATATGGTAACACTCTAAAATTTCATAAAATTTTTTTGTGAATTCTAAAATGCAATAATTTTAGCTCTAGTTATTTAGTAATGTTTTTTAGATGGACAGTGATAATTGTTTATAGCTCTTGAATAGTTGTAATTTCTTTCCTGCCACAAGAACAGCACATTTTTACCCTTTATATCTAATTACCCATAGAAATACGACAAACTCAGAGCATTGATTTTTATGTATTTTACCTATTTAGGTCAAGATCTCATGCAGCTAGGTGCTTCAGGAAGCAGTGAACTGAATGGGAGCCTGAGATTAAATACACCTGCAGTTACTAACCAGACTCCAGAGACCTCATTGTCGCTGAGCAACAATCACATTTTATCACATGCCACTACGCTAACCACTACTTCAGGTATAATATGTGAATCATTTTGTTTGTGGTCTATGCAGGATGAAGTGTTTCCCAGTTACCTAAATAATAAGCTGTCCTAAATTTAGGCGGCTAAATTATAAGCATGCTTTCATTATGTTAACCTTTGGAGAACACTGTTAAGGCATTGTGTACAATGTTGGCTTCTGAATTGTGTACTGTGGCCCAGCTCATGGACGTACTATCTTTACTGCAATGCAATGCATAACATGCCTAAAATAATTTTTCATTGACTATTTTGCATTTTACATTTAGTCATATGCTGGTCCCGAATGCCTTATTTACCTATCTCCTACATAAAGTTTTGAGCAGTAGATTATGTACATGCACTTTAGAACTGTACCATTTTGAGGAAAAAAAAGATAATTTGGAAATTGATGACAGCAACACATCTCAAAAAAGTTGGTTGCAAAAAGCTGCTAAAGTAAGTAGTACTAACAAGGAAGAACTGGTAGAACATTTATCAAAAAATTAGGTTAATTGGCAACAGATCAGTATCATTATTGGGTATAAAAAGAGCATCTTGGGCCTCTTTCACATATGCATTTTGCTCAGGTCCGCCTGTCCGTTTTTCAGGCAGACCTGAATAGACACTCCATGCAGCCCTATGGAGCGGCGGATGTCAGCGGTGACATGTCCGCTAACATCCGCCGCTCTCCGATCCGATCCTGTCTGTGAAATCCAGACGGATGGAAACCCTATTTTCCATCCATCTGTAGAATTGGATCGGAGTGGATGGAAACAGACAGGCAGATCCGTTTTCATCCGATCTCCATAGAGCAGAGCGGGGCTCTGACAGATCTGTCTCCGCATTGCAGGCGGATGGCAGATCTGTCTCCGCTCACTGTGTGGAGACAGATCTGCCATCTACCTGCTCAAGGGGATCAGCGGATCGATCCCTGCAGAGCAGAGTGGAGTACGCAAATGGAAAGTCAGAGTGTCTCAGACGTAAAGATGGCCAGTGGTTCATCTGAATCTAAAGTTTGTCAAACAACTTCAGAATAATGTTCCTCAACATAAACCTGCAAAGACTTTAAATATATCATCATCTACAGTACATAATATCATCAAAAGATTCAGAGAATCTGGAGAAATCTCTGTGTGCTAGGGACAACACAATATCGGTGCCCATGATCTTCTGGCCCTCAGATGGCACTATGTTAAAACCGGGTATGATTCTATGATTGATATCACTGCATGGGCTTGGGAATACTTCCATAAATCACTGTCTGTGAACACAGTTCACTGTGCCTTCCAAAAATTCAAGTTAAAACTCTGTCATGCAAAGAAGAAGCCATATGTAAACATGATCCATAAACGCCGTTGTCTTCTCTAGGCCAAAGCTCATTTAAAATGGTCTATTACAAAGTGGAAAACTGTTCTGTGGTCAGACTAATTGAATTTTGACATTTTCTTTGGCAACCATGGGCCCCGCGTCCTCTGGACTAAAGAGGAGAGGGACCTTCGAGCTTGTTTTCAGTCCTCAGTTCAAAAGCCTGCATCTCTGATTGTATGGGGGTGCATTATTGTGTATATAATGGGCAGCGTGCTCATCTGGAAAGGTACCATCAATGCTAATACATATCCAGGTTTTAGAGCAGCATATGCTCCCATCCAGACAACGTCTTTTTCAGGGAAGTCCTGGCATATATCAGCATGACAATGCTAAACTGCATCTATGAAAACAACAGGGCTTTGCAGTAGAAGAGTCCAGGTGCTCTCTAGGCCTGCCAGACCTTTCACCAATTGAAAATATTTGACCCATCTTGAAATGAAAAATATGACAAAGACCCAGGACTCTTGAGCAGTTAGAATACAATATCGGGCAACAATGGGGCAACATTCTTCTCCCAAAACTCCAGAAACTATTCTCCTCAGTTCCCTGATGTTTACAGAGTGTTGTTAAAAGAAGAGGGGATGCTATACCATGGTAAAAATGGCTCTGTTCCAGCTTTTTTAAGACGTGTTGCTGCTGTCCATTTCAAAATGAGCTTAGTTTTTTCTTACATGGTACTTTTTTCAGGTTAAACATTTTGATATGTTTTCTATTTTCTGTTGTGAATAAAAAATGGGTTTATGAGATTTGCAAATAATTTCATTCTGTTTTTATGTAGATTTTACACAGTGTCCCAAATTTTATGGAATTGGGGGTTGTACATAAGATGCCTGTCAACCCACTTGCTTGTTAAATAGCACAGGTGGCACTAAAAGGCTATTTTTGAGCATTGTGAAACCTGATTTGTTCTAAGCATATATTTATATAATGCATTTTATTTGGTAAAATACTTAGTGACTAAGAATTCCTAAAATTCAACTCTTGACCAAATATATATATGCTTTTTGTTAGAACTGACCACATCAACTGGCAGTCTTCCTATTACCACCTCAATCACTCAAACCCCCGTCTCTACTCAGAATTTGGTTATGTCATCTGGAGTGGGAGGAGATGGAAGTGTAACTCTAACTTTAGCTGACACTGAGAGTATGTTATCGGGAGGACTTGATACTGTGACCCTGAACATCACTCCCCAGGTATGAACTCAATTTACCATATGGCATCTTGTTTCCATAGCTACTGTGACAGCTTAGTTTACAAGTAGTCCGGGCACAGTAATAATCGGACAGCTTGGTGTGTAGGTATGCAGCCATGTAGAAAGAAATCAGCATTTGTGGGCTGTTCGACTCAATATATTTTATTGAGGAATAAATGTGCAATAAGGCTACTTCCACACTGGGGCTACAGACTGGTTAAAAGCGCCCGTGTTGTGGCGCTTCCGAAACACTTTATAGGCGCTTTGGAAGCGCTGGCCATTCATTCCAATGGCAGAGGCAATGTAGGAGCAGTGTAGGAGCCGTGTATACACCGCTCCCACACCGCCCCAGAGATGCTGCTTGCAGGACTTTTTTTCCTGTCCTGGAAGCATACTGCCCCAGTGTGAAAGCACTCAGGCTTTCAAACTGGAGAGCATTGAGAGGCAGTTTTCAGGCACTTTACAGGAGCTATTTTTAGTGCTAAAACGCCTGAAAACTTCCTCAGTGTGAAAGGGGTCTAAAAAGTTGGGAGGACAAATCGATGAGCAGGCGAACAGAAGGGGACATTTTTCTCAGCAGAATAAAGCTGGGAATTCAATGACAAGTTGGGTAAGATAAATTGGCAAGTCAGAATAAAAATATATAAAATTTGACATATTGTGATACAATTTAGAAGAATAATTATAGGATGATGTGAAAATGATTTTGATGTGCTCATTTAAAAGATCAATCCCAATGTTTGAGGAGGGTTGTACTGTCTCATGTATCATAATAATCTACATCAGGCATCACTAAATGGCGGACCACGGTCCGGTTCCAGCCCCAGCAGCCATGCTACCCGGACCACAGCTTCACCAAATAGTTTGCCTGTGTGTCCTCTCCCCATCGCCAGCTCACCTGCCTCTGCTATGTTCACAGCAAGGCAGGCACTCACAGGTCTCTACCTTCGATGTAATTGCTGCACTCTCCCCTCCCCACACTGTCTGTATTATTCACACGACGTTAATCGCGGCCGCTCTGGGCAAAGGGCAGGACTTCAGATGATTGGTTGCTACGCAGTGGGCGGTCTCAACAATCAATCACCCACCTTGAAAAGTCCTGCCCGTTGTCCAGGGCTGCCATGCTTTCCATCTCCTGAAAGTGTGAATAAGGTAGGAGGGCTCTGTGGGGAGGGGGGAGTGCTGTGCTGTGATGAAAAGGACAGGAATCTACTATCGAGAGAGGACTGTGATGGGGAGGTCTGTGATGGGAGGGTCTGTCATGGGTCAGTCTGTAATGGGGGTTCTGTGATGGGGGGTCTGTGATGGGTCAGTCTGTGATGGGGGGGGTCGGTGATGGGTCAGTCTGTGAAGAGGGTCTGTGATGGATCAGTCTGTGATGGGGGGGTATGTGATGGGTTAGTCTGTTATGGGGGGGTCAGTGATGGGGGGTCTGTGATGGGTTAGTCTGTGATGGGGGTCGGTCTGTGATGGGTCAGTCTGGGATGGGGGGTCTGTGATGGGTTAGTCTGTAATGGGGGGCTGCGATGTGGAGGATATCATGTGAAGTCATATCACCAATATGACACTCGGAGCTCCGCAGGAAGAAACATTTTCCCCATGAATTTTAATTCAGTACCCTTGATCTACATAGATGCATGTACCAATTTGTAAAAAGGACAAACCTAAAACAAATCCACTGTTGTGAGCTGAAGGTTTATGGAGACAAGTTAACAGAATAAAATGCAGACTGATTTTTCAAAATTAAAGTTTCAAGTCGGGGGGCATGGCTGAATGCGAGCCAAGGAAGACGTGTTGTGCCTGAGCTCCGCTCTCTCTCCATCCTTTCTGTTATACTGATCCTGCGGATTCTTATAAAACCACTCAAGATCCCTGCTAGAGGACTGCTTCCGACTAATGCATATGCTCCTGGCCTCTATTATGGTGGGGGGAAAATCCAGCAAGAGTTCCGGCCTTGCCGCCACCTCCTCAGGGGCGGCCATCTTAGCCACGGGTCCTTCTCCCGCCCGATCAAATGCGGCACTCAGATGGCGCCAACAACAATGGAAGAATCAGAGCAGACCTGATGGCGGCCATTATCTCCCTCAGGGGAACCCTGACTGCCAAAGTTGTCGATCGAAATCAGTTTGATCGGACATGATGTGGAAAAATACAGATCCCTGTTGTCGGAGGCAGAGATGCGCATATCACAGGTGGAAGACACGGTGCATGAGGACTCCATGGAGCTAAGAATCCTTCAGGGACAGGTCCAGGCGCTTCAGAATAAGACCATCGATATGGAGAACAGGTTGAGAAGGAACAACCTGCAAGTGGTTGGCCTTCCAGAGAAGGCGGATGGCACCAAAACCGCAGAGTTTGCGGAGCACTTCCTTACTACCCTGCTAGGCCTCACCGACCTACCTATTACTTTTGTGGTTGAGCGGGCTCATAGAGTCCCAACCAGACCCCCATACCTGTAGCTACCCCTAGACCATTCCTGATAAAATTATTGAACTACCAGGACCGAGACATGATCCTCTCAGCAGGCCCGAAATGCACCGCCTCTCACCTATGCCAACACTAAAGTATCCATTTGTCCGGATTTATTCCCCAGAGGTGCAAGAACGTCAGCGCTCCTTCACTGACATCAGGAAGCGCCTCAGAGAGAAGTGCCTTCGCTACAGTCTCCTTTACCCCAGGAAGCTACGGTTGATAGATGGAGCCACCACAGGGTATTTTGACACAGCGGCGGCGGCGGATGCCTGGCTGGACTCTCTCTGAATGGCAACTGTGAGTGTCTTCCTGCACTACTGTTCACCATCGGCTATGTTCGGGTGATACCTCCTGACACTTACTCTTGAATGACAAATTAATGTTCTGCAAATCCATTCCGGCCTTAATACCTGGCTATTACACCGCACT
Organism: Glandirana rugosa; assembly: GCA_018402905.1. Lineage (NCBI taxonomy): Eukaryota > Metazoa > Chordata > Amphibia > Anura > Ranidae > Glandirana > Glandirana rugosa. Next base: position 1,082,795 of record BLSH010201087.1, read on the forward strand.
TGTCAGTCAAGAGTGGATCATCTGCACGGCCTCATGTAAGTTACTGTGCTGCGATACCACACCTGTCTGGAAAGACGTACAGGGATTTAGAGCCCTTCCCCACTTTACATTTTTGTGGGGGTTTTTTGCTGGCATTGGACATTCTTCTTCGAGTCAAGAATAACATGCATGGGGTTCATGTTCAGGGAATGGACCCTGCACCTGGAGTTAACCTAGATTTTGTTTACAAGTTGGGTGCAAGGGTAGGGAGTTATGTTAAGAAGAACTGGGGTCTGTCTACTATTTTAAATAGTTGTGCCTTACTGATTACTACTGCTTACTTCTCACTTTGTTTTTAAAATGATGTATGTGCTACACAGTATGCTACTAATTGATGGCTTTGGCTGAGCTCTGCTGCCCGTGAGTTTTGGCTTACCATGTACAACGAAAGTCCTCACTAAGGGCTTTATCCTCACGCTCTCATGTCATGGCTAACAAGGACATGGGAACCTTATCTGTAGTGTCCTGGAACGTGAGAGGACTAAATTCCAAGTATAAATGCTCCCTTCTCTTCCAATACCTCAAGTCACACATAATACTGCTGCAGGAGACCCATCTCACGGGCAGCAAGACGCTCTCTCTGAAGCGTCCCTGGATCCAGAGGATGTTTCATGCCACATAACCTCCTATACCAGGGGGGGTTCTATCCTAATTAGCAGATCATTGCAGTGTATGTTAGAGGATGTACATACTGACCCTAACGGGAAATTTATCATGGTTGTCCTTAACATATATAGCCAGAAATATATATTGATCAATGTCTATTTACCTCCTCCTAGCAACATTCATCCCCTGTATACATTCCTGGAAAGGCTGGCTCCGCATATACCTGCCCATATCCTATTTGCTGAGGACTTTAATGCCACCCTGTCTGCAGACCTAGATAGACCATCACCTCCCGCCTCCTTTAACACTGAGCTGGCCACATGCGCACAGGCGGCTGGCCTTACTGAGGAGTGGAGATGACTACACCCGCAAGATAGAATATATTCATGCTTTTCAGCTACATTTAAAACGGCCTCACGCATAGACCTTGCGTTTGCTAACCTTGCGCTTCTTGCAGAAATTAGAGACCGCCAAATATCTCCCCTCGGGCCTGTCAGACCACAGCCCCCTCAACCTATGCATTACAGTCCAAAAAGGGCGCAACCGCACCTTATGGCGTCTGCAGCCTAGATGGATAAATAATGAAACCTCCCTTGAAATCATCCCCACTAAATTAAGAGAATATTGGGAACATAATGCGGAGTCAGCCCCCATGGCAATAATTTGTGACGCCTTCAAGGCTGACAGTAGAGGTCACTACATCTCTACCATCGCCTCTATTAAAAAAGACCAGGAGGCACGTATTTGCACCCTTCAGAATGTGGTGGAGAGTGCCTCGGCCCAGTACTCCTCCTCGCCCACTGCAGAAAACTATGACCACTTGACCTCCAATCGTAGGGACCTACATTTACATGTCTCAGAGGCTGCCACTCTGGGCAAAAATATGCGGCGCCAGGAGTATTTTGAATTCGCTGATAAAAACAGCAAGCTGCTGGCCCTAATGACCCAACATGACAGACCTCTCATGGTTATCCCTGATATTACAGTGGACACAGGGGAGATGGCTGTCTCCCCATCGGACGTTCTATATGAATTCACTAAATATTACACTAAACTATACACATCTTCATTACCACCTGACTTCAACCCCTCATCCATGACTACTAAATTAGACACACTAGCACTAGGATGGCTATTGAACACTGAGAGAGACCTTTTGGTCTCTGACATCACCCCAGAGGAGGTGGCACTAGTAATTCACTCTTTCCTACGAGCAAAGCTCCGGGTCCAGACAGCCTCCCGATAGAATTTTACAAGACCCACATTGACCTACTTGCTTCCACACCAGCGAACCTCTATAAGGCATGTTTAAGCTCTGGCTCCCTTCCTCCCTCCATGAGAAGCCCATGTTGTACTCATACTAAAACCTCACAAAGACCCCAAACAATGTACCTCATATAGGCCCATCGCTCTTTTGAACAGTGACTTAAAAATTTTAACCAAACTGTTGACATCAAGACTAAATAAAATTATTAGATCCCTGGTGGACCATGACCAAATGTGATTCATGCCTGGTAGGTCCACTGATGTGAACATCCGCAGACTTTTTACCAACATCCACGCCCCCCACAGTACCCAGGGCTCCTGCACCATAGCCACATTAGACATGGAGAAGGCGTTTGATGCGGTGGAGTGATCGTACCTGTGGGAGGTGATGAGGAGGATGGGGTTCACGATCCGTTTCATAGAATGGGTCAAGATCCTATACACAGACCCAGTGGCGTATATTCAAATGAATGGATTGCTCTCCACCCCGTTCCAGTTGCAGAGAGGCACCAGCCAGGGCTGCCCTCTCTCCCCAGCTCGCTTTGCCCTGGCAATGGAACCCATTGCTGAGGCGCTCAGAGTGTCACCAGATATCCGTGGCCTTCGGGTGGGCTGGCGGGAGGAGAGAGTGGCGCTATACACCGATGATTTGCTCCTATTTTTGAATGATGCTGGTGCCTACCTGCAAGGTGCCCTCCTGGTTATGAATGCCTTCTCGACCTTCACGGGCCTACAAGTTAATTGGCACAAATCATTGCTTTCCCAGTGGATGGGGGAGCTAAAACCTCATCCTCTGCAGACATCCCACTTCGGTGGGTGGAGAGCTTCACTTATTTGGGAATTGTGGTCTCTAGGCATACCCAAGCATTCATGAGAGACAACCTGGGCCCCATTTGGCTGAACTCAAGACCAAGCTGAAGGCATGGAATTACCTTCCCCTCTCTCTCTTAGACTGTATCAATTTGATAAAGATGAAGGTGCTCCCCAAACTTACCTGCATATTTAGAAATTCCCCACAATGGCTCCTGCAAACCTTTTTTGCTTACCTTAAAAAATTATTCTTATCATTAATCTGGCATGCCAGGCCTCCCAGATATATATACTCTACCCTCCTAAGACCAATAGACAGGGATGGCCTGGCTATGCCAGACTTTTATAAGTATTTTCTAGCCTGCCAGCTGGTCACCGCTAATTGGTGGCTGCAGCCAGACCTTAACAACCCAGAAATTGTGCTGGAGGCAGCAATACTTAATTCCCTAGAGGCGCTAAGAGTAATACTATACAGGGGGAAAAAAACTCCACATCCACTTACTCAATCTAGTTGCACCACTGTTCGGGCCTGGGGGACGGGGGAGTCACTACAACCACGTCGGCTTACGGAACTATCCCCTCATACTCCCCTATGGCTTAACCCTAACCTTTCCCACTTCTTCACTATTCCTGGTCCGCAGGCATGGGCCAAATTCAAAATTACTGCTTTTTAACAAATCATATCCAGCCACCAATTGGCCCCCTTCTGCGAACTCCAGGGAAAATACAACATACCTGAACACTACAGGTTCAGATATTGGTAATTGAGGCATGCATTCAGATGCCAATTTACTGGTGAACAGTTCTGTCTCTCATACTCGGAACTAGAGGCCACCCTCAGAGTACCAAATCTGGAGAAACCCACCTCTCAGATGTATTGCTATTTATCTATAGCATCTAGCCCTGAGTTATCCTCTTTGTGTCAAAAATGGCAAGGTGATATACCAGACCTAGATGATGATGACTGGTCAGAAATGTGGGACTTCCCCTTCTCAGTCCTGATATCGGCCAGAGACAAGATGGTGCAATATAAGATACTCCATAGGGCATACTACACCCCATCTAGGCTTCACAAAATCTCCCCAGCTCTTCCTTCGGAGTGTTGGAGATGGACTTGCCCACTGATAGAACAATACTGGCTGGAAGTGTTGAGGGTACTGGTCCAAACCACCAAAATTGTTGTGCCAAGGGAACCGAGATTCTGCCTTTTGGGATTGGTGGAACAGCTGGTGGTAGTCACGGCCAGGGCGACACTTATCAGTATACTGCTGTTCTATGCCCGCAAAGCAATCAGAATGACGTGAAAACAGTTATCACTCCCCCCTCCACATGGTCGGGTTCTAGCAAAAGTTAGCCGACAATAATTTATCCCTTTACAAGGCAACCTACATAAGCAGAGGATGTCCTCTGAAGTTCCAGAAAATATGGTCCTGCTGGATTGAAGATTCCTCTACTGCTGCGTAAGGCACAAGAACCATGAACTTTCTGCTCAGAAACTGAACTGGGTCCTTTGATCTACTCGGGGCATGGGGCCCGCAGCCAAAATAACCGATGCACACCTATGGAAGATGATATGAGGGTTCCCATGTTACAATCAACCATTGGAAATGGTACTGTTTGTACTAAAATTAAAAATATGCAACATACATGTGCAAAATGTGACAGTGAATTAAAGTGTTTGTTCACCAATGCCAGGAGTCTGCCAAGCAAAATAGGTGAGTTGGAAGCTCTGGCGCATGAGGAGAACTATGATTTGATTGGTATAGCTGAATCTTGGCTTCATTCTTCACATGACTGGGCTATTAATATTCCTGGCTATGCTCTCTTTAGGAAAGACAGGGTAAAACGGAAGGGTGGTGGTGTCTGTCTCTATGTGAGAAGTGATCTCAAAGCGAGTGGGAATGAGGACTTAGTTGATGGAGAGTGTGATGAGTCTGAAGCATTATCGGTAGATCTGCATATGGTTGTGCACACTACAAAGGTTATCATTGGAGTTTATTATAGACCTCCCAGTGCTAAAGAGGAGGTGGAGACCCTGCTCCTTGCACAGATGGAAAGAGCTGCAAGGGCTGGGACAGTGATAATAATGGGGGATTTTAACTACCCGGAAATTAACTGGAGTAATGGCACTGCTGGGACAGTTAAAGGGCAAAAATTTATAAATCTATTAAAGGACAATTTTATGGACCAGTTTATTTATCTCAAACCATGCAGAGCTTATTAGCAATATTCATATAAAAGAACATCTGAGTAACAGTGACCATAACATGATTTCATTTAATGTAAGCTGTCAGCAATAAACACATATTGGAAAGGTAAAAACGCTTAATTTTAAGAGAGCAAATTTTACAAGGATGAGGGCTGCTCTCCAGGACATAGACTTGGAGGGAATATTGGCATCGATGAACACAGAACAGAAATTCCCATAGGCAATAAGTTTAAAAGGCTAAAAATAAAACCTATGTGGCTCACGGCCAAAGTTAAAAAAGTTATAAATGATAAGAAAAGAGCATTTAAAAAATATAAAAACGAGGGAATACTAACATCTTTTAAATGTTACAAAGAATATAGCAGAATATGTAAAAAGGAAATGAAGGAAGCAAAAATTCAAAACGAACTACAGATTGCAAAAGATAGGTCAAACCCCAAAAATTCTTAAAATATATTAATAGTAAAAAGGTCAGGTCTGAGCATGTAGGCCCTTTACATAATAATCTAGAGTGTGTGACTGGGGACAAAGAGAAGGAAAACTTATTAAATACATTCTTCAGCTCTAAGTATACAAATGAGCATGGGGGAGCTCATGTCCCTAATGGGGTGGTAGTGACACAGCCCCAAGTGATCCACAATGGCTCAAAAGTGAAATGGTCCAGAAGTATTTAGACCTGGACCAGATGGCATCCATCCACGGATCCTAAATGAATTGAGCTCTGTCATTTCAAAGCCATTGTATCTCATTTTTAGGGACTCCTTAATGCCTGGAATATTACCACTGGATTGGCGTATGGTCAATGTGGTGCCCATATTTAAAAAGGGATCAAAGTCTTTACTAAGTAACTATAGACCTGTTAGTTTAACTTCTATAGCTGGGAAGATACTGGAGAGTTTAATAAAAGACCACATAGATGAGTTCTTGTTGGAAAAACAGGTTTTAAGCAACAGACAGCATGGATTCATGAAAGACAGAAGTTGTCAAACAAACCTGATTTCTTTTTATGAGGAGGCAAGTAAATCCTTGGACAGAGGGGTGGCTGTGGACGTGGTATACTTGGATTTTGCAAAAGCGTTTGACACCGTTTCCGACACATGTGCAAGGCTTAGAAATATCAGTTTGTAAATGGATAGAAAACTGGCTAAAACACAGAATTCAGAGAGTAGTGGTTAATGATTCTTAGTCTAAATGGTCTAAGGTTATCAATGGTGTACCCCAAGGTTCAGTGTTGGGACCCTTACTTTTCAATATACTTATAAATGATATAGGGTTTGGGATTAAAAGTACCATTTCGGTGTTTGCAGATGTCTCCAATTTACAAGCAGACCTCAATGCACTGTATAATTGGGCGACTATGTGGCAAATTAGGTTTAATATTGATAAATGTAAAGTTATGCATTTGCGGGGCTAAGAATATGCATGCATCGTACATACTAGGGGGAGTACAACTGGGGGGGATCCATAGTGGAGAAGGATCTGGGGGTTTTGGTAGATCATAAGCTTAATAATGGCATGCAATGCCAAGCTGCAGTTTCCCAAGCAAGCAAAATCCTTTTTTGTATTAAGAGAGGTTTGGACTCCAGAGATAGAGACAACATTTTGCCCCTGTACAGATCATTAGTAAGACCTCATCTGGAAAATGCAGTTCCATTTTGGGCACCAGTTCTCAAAATATATCAGGGAACTGGAGAAAGAGCAGAGAAGGGTAACCAAACTAATAAGAGGCATGGAGGAGCTCAGTTATAAGGAAAGATTAGAGGAACTAAATGTATTCTCTCTTGAGAAGAGAAGGTTAAGGGGGGATATGATCAACGTGTACAAATACATAATTGGTCCATATAGCGAACTGGGTGTTGAGTTATCTACTTTAAGGTCATCACAAAGGACAAGGGGACACTCTTTATATCTAGAGATAAAAAGATTTAATCTCCAAATATGGAAAGGTTTCTTCACAGTTAGAGCTGTGAAAATGTGGAATAGACTCCCTCCAGAGGTGGTTTTGGCCAGCATGGTAGATTGCTTTAAAAAAGGCCTGGATTCTTTCCTTAAGGTAAATAATATAACTGGGTACTAACATTTTTAGGTTAAATTGATCCAGGGTGAATCCGATTGCTTCTCAGACACCCATGCGATCTGATTCATGTCCGAATCCACAGTTCACACTGCGATCTGTGAACCTTTCTGGGGGTGTCATTAACATTGTATTGATACCCGCAGCGATTCATAGAGTGCAGTGTGAACTGCCTGCGGGAGAGATGTGAAGCGGGAATCGGCGCTGGAATCTCGCTGGTTCCTGCATCGCTACAGTGTGAGCCTAGGTTCACCAAACATATGTAAAAATTAAATAAGTGTAGCGCTAATAACCTGTTTGAATAAATATGTGACAAAAAACGATTTCTAATAATGAAACAATAAATAAATAAATGTAAAATCAATTCATAGTTCAACCAACAAATCCAGAAATATGTATAAGACCATGAGAATGATACAGTCCAAGTAAAGTGACAAAAGTGCAATAAAGTGCAAAAAAAACAGTCGCTCATGTGACTCCAAAAGGAAGGTTATATAATCCAAATGGATAACAGTCATATAAAATGATATGGAGTTACTCCAATCTAATAAAGGTGGTGCATTGGTGAAGAGTTTTAAGATTGTGCGATTAACGGATAGGGTGGACACACGTGACGTATGGCCGTAAGTCAACAGGGCTTGAGTGGGGATATACCCCTCACGGAATGCGATGTGGCAAATCTAAATCTGGGGAGTGCTTTCAGTCATCACCCGACAGTTACAAATCCGGATACGAACTCCTAGGACATCAAGGATTACAGTCACAGAATCGTTGGTATGTGTGAAATAAAAAAGCTCCACATAGTGTGACTCCGAAGGTTAAATATTTATTGTATTAAAAAAGTGTACACTTACACCATGGATTTAAACAGCCAGCTTGTTAGAAATGTATAAAAGATTCAGTCTGCGATGCTCACACAGTCCATACCCGATGTGTTTCGTCCGAAAGGATATCATCTGGGGCATGGGGACTGTGTACCAACATTGCAGTATAAATAAATGAACCAACCTATGAGCTTGCATCAGGCTAGAGTGGCGATAGGGGACACATGGACGTCACCTGGATAGGTCACCAAACATATGCACCCATTAAAGGCCTGTCAAGCTTTACAGATGGGATCAGAAGTAGAGATGGGATGGATCAAATATCACCTTGCGCTCCTGTGCAATTTCTCGCTCATCAATTACAAAAGCTACAAGCCCAATAATGTTTTTATAGTGTAGTATATTTATTAGAATAGGGAATCATATAAATTAAAAAAATGTACACTCACATTTTTGAAGGTGCCTGAGAGGCACCAACACAAACAGCTCATTGTGTGAAATGCACTGAGGCTGTACCGCCATCATCATTTCCGGAACATACGCTGGCTCTGTAGTTGCGAGCGGCGATGCACTGACTGACTGAGGGCTGTTTGTGTTGGTGGTGGTTGGTGTTATGCACCTTCTAAATGTGAGTGTACATTTTTTTCATTTATATTATTATTATTATTATTGTTTTAATGAATATACTACATTATGAAACGCCTACCTTTATATTGTTCCTATGTTTTAGTGTTACTCACACTTAAATGGGCATCTGCACCTCATTGGTTACATTTTATTTGGGTTAATGCCCCCTTATCGTGTGTGTGTGTGTGTATATATATTTTTGGTAGCCTTACCAACACGTGCACTACGTAGATGACAAAACTGGAGGTAATTAAGACCAACTCTTAAGTTGGTGTACAGAGACAGACAGAGATTCTAGAGCAGATTTACTAAAACTGGTGCACTCTGTAGCTGGTGCAGCTGTGCATGGTAGCCAATCGGCTTCTAATTTCAGCTTGTTAAATTAAGCTTTGACAATAAAACCTGGAAGCTGATTGGTTTCTATGCAAAGCTGCACCAGATTTTGCACAATCCAGTTTTAGTAAATAACTCTCTCTGTCTCTACACTGGGCAGCAGTTGGAATATTTGCCGCTGTTAACTCCTCACCACCTGTCACTGGTTGTTAGGAGGCTGTCAGCTGTGAAACTGATAGCACCCTTAACAATCAGTGATAGGTGGTAGTGGGCGGAGCCTAATGGAGAAGCTGAGACACAAGTTCCTCACCAGGTCCGCTCTCTCCTTGCGATTGACAGCAGGCAGTAAATGTATTCTATAGCCAATAGCAGGCTGTCTATTTGATATGGATCCACCTACTGCCTGCTGTCAGCCTCAAGGGGAGCGAACCTGATGGGGAACAAGTGTTTGTGAATCCTATCAGGCTATGCCTAACCAACTTTAAAAATCCTTGCCCGCTGTGCTGTCTATGTGACAGCTGCAGCAGCAAGGAGGGAGCTCAGCTGCCCTGTGGATGGAGTGTCTGTATGGTGTGTGCCCCAGATTTTTTTATCTGTTTGCAAAAGGTACAGGAGTTTGTCACCCACGTTTGTCCTGTGAAGGCAAATCAGAGTGTTTTAGACAATATTTATGAATTCCCCTGATTGTCTATTGATCTGATAGCAATCTGGCTGCTATTGGTTACCGCACTTTGCTTGTATTTATTGCTTTTTGCAGTGCTTTCTTTAATAAATATTTTGTGTCTTTTGTAGGAATGTTTTATTTAATTAACTGCTATAATGTAATGGTCCTGTATTATGATACTAATGTACAGTATATGTGCTTTATAAAAGTAACTAAAAGATTATGGTTTGCAGGACATTTCTGACATCCCAATTTTACCTTGAAATGTCTGTTATATGCAAACACAGCATAAAACAGGAATGCATGCTTCATAAAAACGTAATATAGCACAGCTGTATCTAGCTTGTTGCCCTGCATTACATAAAATCTGTTTTGCAGCTGGATATTATTGCAGTAAAAATAAGCTAATGAGAGACATTATAGTAAAACACTGACTAAACCAGAATTAATTACCCAATATGTCCCTGAAAATAACCATTGAGAAGAGCTGTTAATTGGCACAGTTTACAAGGTTTCATATCAATGAAGTCTCTTTAAGTGGAAGCCTAGTCTCTGAGCTGCTGAAGGCATTAGCACTAATTCAAAGAGGCTCTTGGGTATGAACACTTAATCAAGTTGTCATTTTGTCTCGTATCTAAGAAATACAATTTGAGGTCTGAGAAAATAAAATTGTGTGGCTCACTGTGACAAACAGCACCTGGTGCTCATAGATTAAGTAAACAACTAACTTAATCAACCATGATTTCCTAAAGATAACATGTATGATTTAGCTCTGAACACATTGCGTTTCGCAAGATCATTATCACATTGCTTGAAAAATAAAATGATATAGTATATGTTAAATTTATTCTTAAACTTCAAGTATAACTTGAGGCAAAACTTTTTGGAGTTTTGGATAGAGTGAGAGGGTATTAGAACCCATCAGGTTTTTATTGTTGTCTGTGCCCACCATTAGGAAGATTCATCCTCTATATTTTTTCTGTTTACTATTATCATTGAAAGCGAAAGTAAAAGAAAATCCCAATTTTGGGTTGTGCCTAGAAAAGTGATAGAGGAGACATCTTCCAAAGGGGACACTAGTTCTGGTGACCTGGGGGGGCTCAAAGGGATTCCCTTAATTTGTAGTAATTTCCTCTCACTTCCTGTTTTGGTTATGAAACGAGAAGTGAAGGTAAATATCCCCAAAGGGACATAGATGGCAAACAACACAGGACAGGAAGGGTTTTAACCCTCCCTTACACCTTCCAAAATGAAAAAAAAAAAATATATATATATATTGCCTTGGTTGCAAATCAAATTATTTAGGTGCCTTGGCACTTACAGTGAACTTAGAGAGACACATAATAGTATGTTTCAAGATTTCAAAGATGGTGTGGCTTGTAATCCTATGACACAGAAAAACCTTTGGCATTTTGAAAACACTGTGTTCTTGAGTAATGGATTGATTAGTTGATTGAATGAGTGACAGTAAAGGGGACATTTCATTGATCTATGTTGCTTGACACAAGGTATTTTCTTTCAATGGTATATTTAACAGAGGGCAAAGGGGGAAATTAAGAGACGTTTATTGCTGGGGTTTGCATAAACTCTTTTAACAACAAGGCATATTCTGGTTTACCCTTTAGCCACGTGTAAGTTCGATCTTCTGTCTCTACCTGCTGGCTACCTACAAACTTTGATACCTGAAGGCATGTTTCTTCAAGCAAATATAGTGTCGCTACAGTCGCAACGGTTTTGATTGACTAAAAATTAATAGTGTAAAATATGGTGCAGCTCTGCATAGAAACCAATCCACTTCTAGGCTTTTTGTAGCATCTTAATTGAACAAAAATTTAACTGAAATTAGAAGCTGATTTGGCTACCATGCACAGCTGCACCAGAATGAGCACTCTCCGGGTTTTAGTAAATCAACCCCAGCATGTCTGATTCTGGATACAGAATACTCTTACAGTGCTGACACCTGCAGCCTGGGATCTTATTGCCCACTGCTACTAGCCTATCCCATAACTGAAGTCTTCTGTAGCTCTGTTGGGTATGGCTGCGTTCTCTTCAACTTCAACTGAGGTTTTTACGTTTTAAATCATCCAGTTATATGCTGACGCTGATTGTAGAGGCCACAATCGTGCCCCCCCCCCCCCAACCTCTTTTCTATATCTTATTTTGCTGTCTTAACAGCTTCCAACCATCGGCCACAGATGTTCTGTCTAATACACGCCAGTCTTTTATTGATGAACTTGCTCCAGAGGAGTCACAGTCTACTGATATTATTTCCAAAAGGAGGCCATTTTGGCTCTTTTTATTATTATTATTATTATACAGGATTTATATAGCGCCAACAGTTTGCGCAGCGCTTTACAATAAAGAAGGGACACAGTACAATTACAATACAGTTCAATACAGAAGGAATAGGAGGGCCCTGCTCGTAGAGCTTACAATCTAAAGGTTGTTAATGCAGTGCTCATCAATCTGAAACTAGAGGATCATCCAATTGCTTCTACCAGTGTTGTTTCTAGTCTTTGGTCCTTTAAAGTGGTAGTGAAGTCAGTAATTTAAAAATCCAGCAGGTTTAGTCAGTGGGTACTGTGATGTGAGCCACACATACGCAGCTCAGACCACATCTATGGCCCGACTATGTGCCACGGTGATGTGATTCCTGCACGCATGTGTGGAAGTGACGTGTGCAAGCGGCCGAAAAATACAAAACTCGGAAGGAAGACCAGGTAATGATGGAAGCACTGGGGACCTGGGAGAGCCCTGACAGGGCATCACTAGAGGACTCTGTTTGTTGGTAAGTCTATCATAATGTACTAGTATGCAGTGCATACTAGTATATTATGACTTAAACTTGCAGGACACCATTTCTTTCTTTTCTTTTTGCTCTCAAGACTTTACTACCACTTTAAAGCTCCTAAGGCCATAAAGTCTTTCCTTTTACCCCCCTTTTTATCTCTTTCTCTATGGAAAATAAAAGCATCATGATAAGCAGTTTGCTCCCCTAAAGCTGTTTTGCCCATTTAGCAAAAACAATCTATCCCTACTATGAATCCGGTGGTGTCTCACCTGAACAGGGTGCCTATTATTGTAGTAAAAGATGCTCCTGTCTTTAAGGATCTAACCAATAAGCAGTTTGAAACTCTTTATAGAGCTCTGTTCACTTTGGTGGTTCCTGCATTTCAACTGGTTCCTGACTGTGACTTAACTTTATCAAACCCCATGTGTGGTAACAATCCATCAAAAGAGATCTAACTGCTGATGCTGTTGGTCCTTGCTTTTTGAATGTGTGAAGCAGTTGGCCATAGCTTTAAATTGTGACTGAAGTCTTGTGTTTTTTGTTTGAGGTTTTGGACCGTGGAACCTTTGTGCAGGAAACACTTGATCTGTATGGCCTTCAAGGGACAATAAAGAAAATTGTTGCCATACTTACCGTAATTTTCCTTTCCTGGATCCTCCCCATGTCAGCCTACTACGGGTCAGCTCCGCCCCCTCTGACCCTTCCAGGACCACCTCTTTCCTAGCCCATAAAGGGCGGCTGTCTGCCCCATAACACTGTTCGACTGTACCCGCCTCGCGACGGATAATTGGGTGGGGATCCACGGCTGACTTGGGGAGGATCCAGGAAAGGAAAATTACGGTAAGTATGGCAACAATTTTCCTTATTCCTGGACCTCCCCATGTCAGCCTACTACGGGATGTACCAAGCTACCTCATCCCAGGGGAGGGCCAACAAACGAAAGAAATAACCACCACCACAGCTTGCGGAATATGCTGCTTCAATAATTTTAATGGGCGACAGCCGCCGAAATAATCTTATAACCCAGCGCCTCTTCGGCCGGGAAGGCCACATTCAGCCTGTAATGTCTAATGAACGTGTTCGGCGTACTCCAGCTTGCCGCTCTGCAGACTGCTTCCGCCGAGACCTTGGCATATGCTGCCCATTAGGCTGCCATACCCCTTGTTGAGTGCGCCGTAATCTCTGATGGAGGAGAAAGGCCCAAAGACTTGTATGCGATCTTTATGGTACGCACTATCCAAGACGAAACCACTCTTGGGGATGCCGCCATTCCCTTCTTGGGCCCCGCCGGGAATACCAGCAACTGGTCCTGCCACCGGAATTCCTCTGTGCGCCTCAGATAATCCGAGATGACTGAGACTAAGTCCAACGAGTTCCACTCGTCCTCTCCAGACTCTATTGGGAAGGCTGGGAGAATTGTTTCCCAGTTTAAGTGAAACGAAGAGTTGACTTTTGGTAGAAAACTGGGCACCGGTTTGAGTATCACCTTGTCTTGCAGGATCATGCAGTAAGGCTCTTTTGAAGAAAAGGCACATAACTCTGAAACCCGTCTCGCCGAAGCAATAGCCAACAAAAAGACGGTTCTCAACGTGAGATGGAACACCGAGCAGGTCGAGGCAGGAGCAAAAGGGGAAGCCAACAGTGCCCTTAAGACCAATGTCAAGTCCCACTTTAGGAAAAAAGATTTTCGTGGAAGCCTTATCTTCATGGTCGCTTTGAAAAACCTGGCCACCAGCGGATGTAGAGCCCATCTTCTATTCAGCATTGCCGACAAGGCTGAGATTTGGACCCTCAGGGTATTGTATGCTAGGTCCTTATCCAGGCCTTCCTGGAGAAAGTCCAAGATATTTGCAATAGTTGGAGAGTTTACATTGCAACCCTTCAAAGCAGCGATGTTACAGAAGGTCTGCCAGATTCTATAATATGCGGAATTCGTAGTCTTCTTTCGAGCTTGCAGTAGAGTATTCACCACCCGCACGTTGAGACGTAAGTTGCCTAAAGATCTCCTCTCAAATTCCATGCCATTAGCCTCAGTCTGCCGGGGTTCGGGTGACAAACCCCACACTGGGTCAGAAGATCTGGAGCAGTTGGTAACTGGATCGGGTTGCAAACCTTCATTCTCCAGGCCAGGGAAAACCATGGCCTCCTGGGCCAGTACGGAAGGATTGCTACTGCCGCGACCCTCTCCCGCTGTATCTTCAAGAGCACTTTGAGAATCAAGGGAAGCGGAGGGAACACATACACCAAAGGGAACTCCCAGGATCTGGACAGCGCATCTTGACCGAAAGCCTGAGGATTCCATGCTCGAGAGAAGAAGCGAGGAAGCTGACAATTCTTCTCTGTTTTCATTAGATCTATCGATGGCGTACCCCATATCCTGAAGATCCTGGCTAGGTATTTGGGGTTGAGGCCCCACTCGTTGTGATCCAAAAACTGTCGGCTCAACTGATCTGCCAAGACATTGTCTGTCCCTGGGAGATAAGAGGCTGTGAGAGAAACGAGATTCTTCTCCGCCCACGGAAAGATCTGAGCTGCCAGCTGAAGAAGTGCCCGGCTCCGGGTGCCTCCTTGACGTGTTAAGTAAGCTACCGCCGTCTTGTTGTCCGACAACACCTTGACCGCTTGACCTCGCAAAACAGGCTGGAAAGCTATGAGAGCGCGCCTGACGACCTCTAATTTTAGCCAATTTGAAGGCCGAACTCCCTGAGCCTTCCACCGTCCCTGCGCCTGCCGATCTAGGCAATGAGCTCCCCATCCGATTGAGCTGGCATCGGTTGTCAACAGCAACGGCTCCAAGGGATTCAAGGGAACTCCCTTCGACAAATTGCGTGCACTTGTCCACCAAACTAGTGAGCGCCTGATCGGTACTGGGAGGTGAATCTTCTGAATCAGCGAGCAGCGGTCCCACTGGAGAAGGAAATTGGCCTGAAACCTCCTTCTGTGCCATCTTGCCCATGGTACCACCGGAATGGTTGCTGACAGTATCCCTAGGAATCGCATGCACTCTTTCGCCTGCAGGGATGATCTTCCCCTCACTGCCCTGGCACAAGACTGAATCTGGATCACTTTCCTCTGTGGCAAATAGACTCGCCCCTGGCACGTGTTGAATTCCACTCCGAGGTATTCCAACGTTTGAGTTGGGTTCATCCGGCTCTTTTGGACATTTATCAACCAGCCATAGCAAGCGAGTGTTTTGCAGGTGAGTTGCACCTGGCACTGGAGGAGTTCCCTCGAGACACCCAACAGGAGTATGTCGTCCAAATAATGGAAGATCTGAACTCCCTCGGTTCTGAAAACCGCGATGACTGCGGACAGGAGTTTTGAAAACGTTCTGGGCGCCGTACAAAGGCCGAATGGGAGGCATCGGAACTGGAAATGCGCTCCCTCCACGGCAAACCTGAGAAAACGCTGATGAGCTTCGTTTATTGGCACATGGAGGTACGCATCTGCCAAGTCGATGGACGCCATCCAATCTCCCTCCCTCACAACAGAAATGATAGTCTGCAGTGACTCCATCTTGAACGGGGGAATCCTCATCAGTGAGTTCAGCCTCTTGAGATCCAGCACTGGTCTGAAACCTCCCGATGCTTTTGGCACTAAAAACAGGGGGGAGTACACCCCTAAACCCTGTTCTTGCTTTGGAACTGGACGAATGGCGTTTGCTGCCAGTAATTCTTCGATATATGTCCGCAAACACCTCCTTTTCTCCGCATCTGAAGGCAATCGAGTCTCTACAAAGAAAGCCCGGGAGGCCTTGCTTTGAAATCGAGCCGATAGCCCGACCGGATAATATTCAAAATCCAGGCGTCCTGAATGCCTTCCACCCAAACCCCCGCAAATTGGTTTAATCTTGCCCCGACCTGAGGGGACCGAGCGGAGACACCTTCAGAAAACCTTAGCAGCGGTTTTCGGAGCATCGTTGGTCCTGTACTTTGCCGGCCTACGCACATTTGTTCCAGACCCCTTCCATTGCCTGAAGAACGGCCTGCCTGGTCTGTATGCCGTTGCCTCCCTGTAAGCGTCCCTCGGCTTTCTGAAGGGGCGAAAGGACTGGCGTTGCTTCTTCCTTTCTTGGGGAATTAGCCCGGACTTTCCACCTGAGACCCTCAGGATTGCAGCTTCTAAAGGACTCCCGAAGAGCAGTTTCCCGTCAAAAGGAACCGCACACAGACTGTGTTTTGACGAGCTGTCCGCAGCCCAATGTTTTAACCATAGGGCTCTGCGGGCCGAAACGGAGTGAGCCATAACTCTAGCTGCCATTCTCACCTGGTCTACTGCTGCCTCTGCCACGAACTCCACTGCAGTCTTCAGGAATTGCCATGGAGCACTTTCTCGCTCTTCTCCCGAGCATTCCCCCATCAACTCAGCCACCCAGGACTTGAGGGCTGCTGCCACTGAAGTGAGTGACACAGCTGGTCTACAAGCTGCACCGGCTACAGTGTATAACCTTTTTAGGTCCGTATCCATCCTCCGATCCATGGGGTCCCTGAAAGAGACTGAATCGTCCAGGGGAAGCGTAATGTGGCGGGCCAGTCTCTGCAGGGACGCATCCACCCTAGGAGCAGCGTCCCAACACTCCGTATCCCTTGAGCTAAAGGGGTAAAGCTTTGCAACCCTATTATGGACATTCCACCTCTTCTCTGGTCTAGCCCATTCGTCCTTCATGACCTCTCGAATCTCTTCTATAAACGGAAAGGAAGGTAGCGACTTTTTCAATTCCGGGTAGTACTTGCGTTGTTTTTTTGGCGGAGAAGCATCCTCCTGCCATTTCATGGCCTCCTTCACTGCCTCTACCAAGGGAGGAATTAATGCAAAGTCAAACGCACGAGATTCGGAGTCGCTCTCAGATTCGGAAGACTCCTGTCTATCCGAACCCCACTGCACTGATGAGTCTGTTGATGAAGATGACCCAGGAAGGCGAGAAGGTCGCTTGGTAATGCCCTTAAGACCCTTTCTCACCGCATCCTTTATATACGATTTTACTCGGCGAGCATCCGATGCGTCATTCCGAGAAGCTTCTTTAAAGCATGAGGCACACACCAACTTGCCGGGCAAGGCTTGAGCTGAACAGCTGAACGTCTAGAGGAAAAAAGATTTCATCTGCAAATACGGAAAGGTTTCTTCACAGTAAGAGCTGTGAAAATGTGGAATAGACTCCCCCCAGAGGTGGTTTTGGCCAGCACGGTTGATTGCTTTAAAAAACGCCTGGATTCTTTCCTTAATGTAAATAATATAACTGGGTACTAACATCTTTAGGTAAAGTTGATCCAGGGTGAATCCGATTGCCTCTCGGGGAATCAGGAAGGAATTTTTTCCCCCGTTATAGCAAATTGGATCACGCTTTGATGGGGTTTTTTGCCTTCCTCTGGATCAACTGTGGGTGAAGGATTGTATATGGGATTATTTGGTTGTATGTGTGTGTGTATGTATATATGTATGTGTATATGTGTATGTATATATATGTATATACATTTTTTTTTTTTTTTTTGGTTGAACTGGATGGACTTGTGTCTTTTTTCAACCTGACTATAAGCTGAACAGGCCCAACACGCATTCTCCTGATCTGAGGATGAAGAAGACTCACTGGACGAAGAAGAGGACCACCGCTCCCTCTCTCTGCGATGTGAGCGAGAGCTCCCTGAGGGTCTATGACGCCTCTTTTTCTGCGTGCGACTGGAGTGCGGCTGGGGAGACGGGGATCTAAGGCGTTCTTGCCGTCGACCGCTACGAGCGCTCTTCTCCTTCTTCTTGCTGGAGGTAGCCTTTTTCCCTTTCCACGGGCATTTATCCGCTTTGAGGACCTCTCTCTGTATCAACAAACAAGAAACAGGTACAAAACAAACAATAAAAAATGAAGCACAGAAATAGAGACAAGCAGAGGGAGAGAAAAAAAAAAAAAAAATCCCTCTTCCCCTCTCTACCTCTCCATGGATCTATGCACTTCTCAGGAGGCAGGCAGCCAACGGTCTGGATCAGACCTAAAAATAGAGACAAGGGAGCATAAGCCTCCAGTATACCACACATCTTGCAGGGAGAACAGCACTGCTTACCTGTGCGAAGTGTGATCCTGTGAGCTGAGCAGCAGTGGTGCAGAGTGCGCTCCCCTCAGCGGGACCGCTCGAGAAGAGGACTGCCGCCTCCAATCCCGAACGAGCGTACGGCCGCAACCTAGCAACGGGCCGAGGCGCTCGTTCGTGACGTCACGCTCCACCCGACGGCCTCCCCGCTGCCACGAGGCTGCCGAAGAACTAGCGGGCTCAGCGCGCCGCCCGTCCTGGCTGAAGGTAAACAACATGCAGCAGCTGCCACTGTACCTCAAAGTCAAACTGATATCAGCATTACTACAAAATGATAACTTAAGGGACATTATGTAACGCCCCCTGATGCGGAGTAATATTTTAACAGGATCCACAGTAGTATCAAAATACACACAGCTGTCCCTGATATAAAGGAACCAGTACCTTATACCGTTGTCTGCGACCTTACCGTAGACAGCACTTTATACCGATGTCCGTGAAGTTCTAGTAGACAGTAGCTTTATACTGTTATCCTCCATGCTGCAGTAGACAGTAATTTATACTGTTATTCCGCCCGTTACAGTAGACAGTAATTTATACTGTTATTTCGCATGTACAGTAGACAGTAATTTATACTGTTATTTCTGCTGCTACAGTAGACAGTAATTTATACTGTTATCTTGCGATAAAGTGTACAGCAATCTCTCCCGTTATCTCTGCTGCGACAGTAGACAGTAGTTTATATTGTTATTCCAGTCGAGTCGGGCTATAGGCACATGTAGTGCTTCCTGCCCGCAGGAGTATACAGCAATTTATACTGTTATAGCCTGCTTCTGGGAACCCACCTCCTCTAGGAATCTTGTCCATGATATGGAGGGGAACGCCAGGCCAGCCCCGAGAAAATAAAAAAATAAAAATAAAGCAATAGTAAAAAATGTAATAAAAAAAAAAAAGGTGTCCGGAGCGAGGACGAAAAAAGAACAGTGTTATGGGGCAGACAGCCGCCCTTTATGGGCTAGGAAAGAAGTGGTCCTGGAGGGGTCAGAGGGGGCGGAGCTGACCCGGAGTAGGCTGACATGGGGAGGTCCAGGAATGTCCCTTTAGACTGACTGTTGATACTTTTATCAAGGAAACTACTTGTGGCAAGAGCACCCGTCTTCCTCGGCCAGCAGGAGAAGCTTAGAAATCCGATTGTTAGGTCTTCTCCCTCTCTGAATATACAGTATTCTGGTTAGCCTATTGCAGTCTGTCCTGGAGTTGGAAAAGATATCACTGTCTGTATCTTATAGCTGTAAAAAGGAAGTTGAAAACTGTCCCTGCGTTGCCAAAAAAAAAAACATCTGTTTTTACAATGGTTTCATTTCTTTTCTTCCCAATTCAGATTATTATTGTTGTAGTGTATATATTTTTAAAGGAGTTGTAAAGGCAGAAGTTTTTTTTATCTTAATGCATTCTATGCATTAAGACAAATACCTTGTGTGTGTAGCAGCCTCCCCAACACCCCCTAATTTCTTACCTGAGCCCCTTCTCTCTCCAGCGATGTCCACCAGTGCATTAGCTGTCCAGGACACTCCTCCTGATTGGCTAAAATACAGCAGCAGCGCCATTGGCTCCCATGGCTGTCAATCAAAGTCAGTCAGCCAATCAAGGGAGAGAGGGGGTGGGGCCGGGGCTCCGTGTCTGAATGGATACACGGAGCTCTAACGCGGCTTGGGTGCCCCCTGTAGCAAGCTTCTCGCTGAGGGGGCACTCGATAGGTGGGAGGGGCCAGAAGCTGCAAAGAGGGACCTTAGAAGAGGAGGATCCGGGCTGCTCTGTGCAAAACCAACTGCACAGAGGAGGTGAGTATAACAAGCCTTTACAATCACTTTAAGTCAGAACATGTTCTATTTTATACAGTGCCTCAATAAAGTTTTCTATAAGGAAGCACATGTGGACAATCAAACAGCTTTTTTAAAATCATACTTTTAGCCATTACATTTTCTGGGAAGTTGAAATTAATTCTTAAATATAATATATTGCAGCCCAACAAACACGATCAATGAGTGCTGTTCATTGATGCAGCCAACCTCTAAAACTTGTATGAGATTCAGCTAGAGGATGTTAGCTACCAGTCTATCTCACCTGTTTCTGCCTTGGAGACCAGAAAGGGTGACATTGAAGAGCAAATTAGCCAGAGAATGGTAGGTTATTTTGTGTACTGGTGAGTTTATTGTCTGCATTTTTTCTGCATTCCGATCACTGCAGTATGAGCAAAGACTGAAAATACTGATCCAACACAAATTAGAAAGTCAGCGGTTCTCGCTGTGTATGATCACAGCAGGAGCGAGCCACTGGGGGCACGCATTCGCACCTGCTACCTGGAAGTGCTGGATCACGTATATACGGTATCTCACAAAAGTGGGTACACCCCCCACATTTTTGTAAATATGTTATTATATCTTTTCATGTGACAACATTGAAGAAATATCAATTTCCTACCATGTAAAGTAGTGATTATGTACAGCTTGTATAACAGTGTAAATGTGCTGTCCCCTCGAAATAATTCAACACACAGCCATTCATGTCTAAACTGTTGGCAACAAAAGTGACACCCCTAAGTGAAAATGTCCAAATTGGGCCCAATGCGTCAATATTTTGTGTGGCCACCATTATTTTCCAGCACTGCCTTAACCCTCTTGGGCATGAAGTTCACCAGAGCTTTACAGATTGCCACTGGAGTCCTCTTCCACTCCTCCATGACAACATCACAGAGCTGGTGAATGTTCAAGACCTTGCGCTCCCCCACCTTCTGTTTGAGGATGCCCCACAGATGCTAGATAGGGCTTAGGTCTCAAGACGTGCTTGGCCATGCCATCACCTTTACCCTCAACTTCTTTAGCAAGGCACTGGTCGTCTTGGAGGTCATGTTGGAATACTGCCCTGTGGCCCAGTCTATGAAGGGAGGGGATCATGCTCTGCTTCAGTATGTCACAGTACATGTTGGCATTCATGTTCCCTCAATTAACTGTAGCTCCCCAGTGCTGGCAGCACTCTTGCAGTGCCAGACCATGACACTCCCACCACCATGGTTGACTGTAGGCAAGACACACTTGTCTTTATACTTCTCACCTGGTTGCCGCCACACACCCTTGATACTATCTGAACCAAATACGTTTATCTTGGTCTCATCAGGCCACAGGACATGGTTCTAGTAATCTATGTCCTTAGTCTGCTTGTCTTCAGCAAACTAATTGCGGGCTTTCTTGTGCATCATCTTTAGAAGAGGCTTCCTTCTGGGACGACAGCAGACCAATTTGATGAAGTATGCGGCGTATTGTCTGAGCACTGACAGGCTGACCCCACCCCTTCAGTCTCTGCAGCAATGCTGGCAGCGCTCATACGTCTATTTACCAAAGACAACCTCTGTATATGACGCTGAGCACTTGCACTCAACTTCTTTGGTCGACCATGGCAAGGCCTGTTCTGAGTGGAACCTGTTAAACCGCTGTATGGTCTTGGCCGCCTTGCTGAAGCTCAGTTTCAGGGTCTTGACAATCTTCCTATAGCCTAGGCCAGGGGTAGGCAACCTGCGGTCCTCCAGCTGTTGCAGAACTACAAGTCCCATCATGCCCCTGGGAGTAATTGTAACTGCCAGCCTTGTAATGCCTCATGGGAAATGTAGTTCCACAACAGCTGGAGGGCCACAGGTTGCCTACCTCTGGCCTAGGCCATCTTTATGTAGAGCAACAATTGTTTTTTTCAGATCCTCAGAGAGTTCTTTGCCTTGAGGTGCCAGGTTGAACTTCCAGTGGCCAGTATGAGAGAATAAGAGCGATAACACCAAATTTAACACACCTGCTCCCCATTCATACCTGAGACCTTGTAACACTAGCGAGTCACATGACATTGGGGAGGGAAAATGGCTAATTGGGCCCAATATGGACATTTTCACTTAGGGGTATACTCACTTTTGTTGCCAGTGGTTAATGGCTGTGTGTTGAGTTATTTTGAGGGGACAGCAAATTTACACTGTTATATAAGCTTTACACTCACGACTTTACATTGTAGCAAAGTGTCATTTCTTCAGTGTTGTCACAGGAAAAGATATAATAAAATATTTACAAAAATGTGAGGGATGTACTCACTTTTGTGAGATACTGTATATGTGATCCTGTGCACAGTGGTCATCCTGTAGAAGCATATCTGCTATAGGAAGGTTGGCAAGTGGTTAAAATGGTTTCCAACTTAGTGTTTTATTTTTGATGTCTCTTCTGCAATAAAGTGTTCAGGTGGGCCTCCTTAAGTTGTTAACCTCATGAAATCTGAGCAAAGCACACATTTCAATAGTGTTTATTTGCCTCTCTCCAAAGCACTAAGTGCCATTTATCTCTATCTAGTTCCTCTATGATCTGCATGAGTCACTTCTGACAAGTTTTCCTGACACCAAGAGCTTAAAAGGTTATATGAGACGGAGCTTCATTTGGTTGACAGCCTCATCTCTTGTGCTGTATGAATTGGGGGGGTGCAGCCATTTTTGCAAGTGCGAAAAAGTTCAGCCCCGAACACCATTGAAGTCAAGTGGAGTAGAAGGTTGAGGAGGTGGTGACCATGGCGGTGTAGGTGGAAGTGGCAATGGAGGAGGAGGAGGTAGCCAACACTGTTTTTTGTTTGTTTTTTTTTTTCTAATTGGGGTAACCCCCATAATATTGAGACATATTAAAAAAAAAAAAAAAAAAAAAATCACTATCTGCAGACAAACCCAGAGATGTTCTAGCACGGATTCACTTTTTCCATATAAAATGTACCATGGTTTATTTTTCAAGTTCATCCTGTTACAAATTCCAATAAAGACTTATGTTCTATAAAAAAAAAAAAAACGGGTGGGAGACAATGTGAAGGAAGGAGGCATTGTCAGCCACTCAATCTACTATCGCCTGTACTTGTTCTGGCCTCACCATTCGTTGAGCAGCATTCGGGCCTACCATATAACATTACCGTTGAAGGTTCTGTCGGCTACTCGCACCTGAAGAAGGTGTTTCACTTGTGCATGTAGCTGGCACAGATCGACCACGTCCTCTCCTTGCAACAGGAGCTTCTCACCAGCAGCACCACAACCACTTCCCTTATTTGACGCTCTCCTCATTCTGGACGCAAATGTACTATTTAGCACAAATTTATATTATTTTTTAATCCGGCAATGTAGACGCACTTTTTAATTTTGTGCAAGAAACGCACAGCAAGGTGCAAATGTACTATGTAGCACTATTTTTTTATTTTTTTTAAACCAGCAATGTCGACGCACTTTTTAATTTTGTGCAAGAAATGCACCGCTGGCCGCAAATGTAGTATTTGGAATATTTTTTTTTTTTTTTTAAACCAGCAATGTAGACGCACTTTTTATTTTTGTGCAAGAAATGCCCCGCTGGCCGCAAATGTAATATTTTGCACAAAAAAAAAAAAAATTAATTTCTCTAACTGCAATGTAAAAGCAGTATTTAAATATGCCAAAATGTTGCCAACTGAACTAACAGAACACAATTAAAGTAATGTCCCTGACACACAAGCAGTTGCAAGTGCACTGCACTTGCAAAAATGGCTGCAAACGCCCACCTAACAAACAGAAAAATTGTTTAGGTTTTATATGAGGCACTTTGCTTAGCAAACAAAATGTACTCTAGCAAACAAAAATCTCCTCTAGCACCCACCCACAAATAAATCACAGTTTTTAACAGATTTTCTAAAGCTAATCTGTCCCTCACAGCAGCAGCAGCATCCTCTCCCTACACTAGTATGAGATGATTTTCTAAAGCTAATCTGTCCCTCACAGCAGCATTCTCTCCCTACACTAGCATGAGATGTGACATGCAGCACTACGTGACTCCAGCTTATATAGAGGCTGGGTCACATGATGCACTGGCCAATCACAGCCATGCCATTAGTAGGCATGGCTGTGATGGCTTCTAAGGGCAAACGAGTGAAACGCTTGTTGATTGGCTGCCCTGCAGCTATTCAACAGGCGCGAAAAAATACCCGAACCCAGACTTTTTCTCAAATGTCCGGGTTCGGGACACGGACACCCTAAAGTCCGGTACAAACCCGAACCTCTACAGTTCGGGTTTGCTCAACTCTAATTATGTGGCTACCATCACAAAATTGGACATTGGCAAACAAAGATGTTAGGATAACCCAGCATAACTTCTCCTATTCCCAGCCTACCCATCTCCTAGGATATGATTGTTTTTCCTCAGAGGAAGGCAAACTCCCCTATTATCTTTATTCTAGAGTTTATCAAGACATTTTTCTTCAGATAACTGCAGAGTTTAAAGTGCTCCTTTTGCAGTTTTCTGGAACTTTCTTAGATTGGCACATCCACAGGGTTCCTGCATTCGGCACTCACCTAGATACTTAGAACAATGCATTGAGTTGTACAGGGTGCTTTACAGGTCAAGGTTTATGCTGCATCTTCAGGTGGGAGCCAGCCTTAGGACCCCCCAGGGAATTTGCCAGAGGCACAAAGTTTTCTGGTAAGGAGTGTTTTCCTTGGGGATATTTAATGCACTTCATTAGTGAGTACGGGGTTGATCACCTGTTTTCCTTACTGCAGTTGCTACGAGTTGGAGTTGCCGCAACACCTCTTTGAGACTGTGTAGCATGCACTTGAGGGAGGGCTGTGCTACTTTTCTATCAGTGCAATTCTCCTTTACTTTGGTGCAGTTACATTACTGACAGGTGGTAAGCTTGCTCCTGGATTGCGACCACAACACTTCCTGTGGGTGTGTGAACCTCCTTCAGGCCTCTTCCTATCTAGAAACAGCAAGGGTCGGCAACTTCCTGTGGTCCTCCTGGTGACAGTCCTGAAACGGTGGACACAATCTGAGATTGCTCTTCTCGCTCTACTAAGTTTACATGAATCCTCCCCTTGATGATATTCTCACTGTGGGAGTTGCGCGGCAAACCTCAGATGCAGGTGTGGTTTTCCCGGGAACCATTCTAGCCTACACCCTACTAATTGTAAGGTATCGGTGGGCATTCCTCCTTTCGGACCCGATGCTGGGGGCTTGGTTTCCTGTTGGAGTCCTCACCATATTCAAAGCCTTTCCCTGGAAGTTTCCTGAAGTAACCACCTCTAAGGTCACTAGTTTTCTTTTTCTCAAGTGTTCCGAACCTGAGCACACCTTTCCGGTGCATTCTCATTTAGACCCCATATGGTACAAGGAATAGCTTAATCCAAACAATATTCACCCCTCCTTGGACTCCAGTTTCCACTGTAAGTTTCTCTAGGCAGCCCTGTTGAGTTCAACCTTTGTTGCCATTAGATTAATGGGGCCTGTTGGTGTGTTGTTGTTTTTTTTTTTTTTTGCACAACCCTCTGTTACATTGCTTTTGGATGTCCCTATGTCTCTGACTCTCCTTGTGTATTTTACTGTGATTTAAAATGGATTTTTGGCTTACCACATGCCTCAGACCCTTTTTTTTTTTTTTTGTGGTCCACTCTGGTTTTGTTAGTCAGTGTCCAATCTCTGTCCTTGTGTCGTTTACTGTACTCTGAGAAAGTAAAGTGGAAAATCTTATTATATGCAGTTTGCTGCGTAGTAAAGGATAATATATAAATTATCTTAAAATATAACACATGATATGTGCAGTGATTTATAAATGTAATACAACAGTTGTTTAGACATACATGTGATGATGTGCAGATCGATCATTGTGGCCATCAACAAAGGGAGTTGAAAGCCATGCAAAAAATAGTGGCCAAAAAACTAAATTATATTTTGGCAAATCTAAACCCTCATATAATGGCAATCTTTTCAGTGTAGCCTTTAACCGCTTGCCGACCGCTGGTCGGCAATTGACGGCGACAGAATGGCTCTATTGCGCAAATCGCCGTCATATGACGGCGGCTGCGGGATCGAGCCTAGTGAGCGCGCGCGCGCCGCCGGAGGCACGCCCGCGCGCTCACTGTGTTCGGGGAGGGCCAGGGAGCGGGTGCGGCGGAGTCGATCTCCGCCGGCCACCCGCGATGCCCCCTCCCCGGAGTGAAAGAACAGAGGTCCGTGTAAGTAAACACGGACCTCCGTTCTGTGAGGGGGGAAGGGCTGTGATCACAGCCTTCCTGTACATGGAGGCTGTGACCACTTCCCTTCCCCAGCTAGGACAGTCCCCACACAGTAAGAACACGCCCAGGGAACACAGTTAACCCTTAGAACGCCCCCTGCAGGTTAACCCCTTCACTGCCAATGGCATTTACACAGTAATCAGTGCATTTTTATAGCACTGATCGCTGTATAAATGCCAATGGTCCCAAAAAAGTGTCAAAATGTTCCGACATGTCCGCTGAAATATCGCAGTACCGCTAAAAATCGCAGATCACCGACATTACTAGTAAAAAATAAAAACCCCAGAAATTAATTCTCATCATCCGTAAACGCGGCCACTTTTGCGCAAACCAATCAATAAACGCTGATTGCGATTTTTTTTTATCACAAATAGGAGGAAGAATATAAATTGGCCAAAACCGATGAAAAAAAATGTTTTTTTATATTTTTTTTTTGGATTTGTATTTTAGCAAAAAGTAAGAAATTTGGGTTTTTTTTGCAAAATTGTCGCTCTTCTTTTGTTTATAGCGGCGATCAGAAATGACGCAGCGGTGATCAAATACCACCAAAAGAAAGCTCTGTTTGTGGGAAAAAAAGGACGCAAATTTTGTTTGGGTACAACATCACACGACCGCGCAATTTTCAGTTAAAGCGACAAAGTGCCGAATCGCAAAAAGGGCTCCGGTCCTAAAGCTGGAAATCCTTCCGGGGCTGAAGTGGTTAACATAAAATTCAGCCCTATAACACTGGTACTGGTTCACATTATTTTGTCCACTTCTTGTAGCGTAATGTGGTAGTGCTGGCACTCTTGTTGTTTGAAAACATAACAGCCTGACATGGAAATGCATGCTGAGTTCAGGGATTGTGGTGTGAAAACCCCCTCAATTACAAGGAAGCATTTAAATGCTGGGTACACACAGGCCAAACAGAAATCAGCCGAGTGTCGGCCAGTGTGTAAAGCTGCCTGACTGCCTAATGCCAGCTTCTGAAGAACAGGCATGCTGGAAAGCCAGCCGGCAACTGGCATCCGATTAGCGCTCCCAAGCGATGATCAGTGTTTCCTGGCGAAGGGGCAGACCCCCTGTCAGAACACAATAGTACAGTGGTGGAGATCGCTGTACTAGCATGGCTTGTGTTAGTACAGTGATCTGCCAGGTTTTATTTTTTTTTTTTTTGTTCAGTTTGCTGTATTGAACGAAAGAAAACGAATAGTGTGTGCCACGCTTTAGATACAAATTGTATTGTCTCAGAGCTGAATGTTTAAATTATATTTGATTTGTCAACAGAGCCAACAATTCTCTGGCATTCTATCTGATAACGGCTTATCCGGGCAAAGTGGAAGTGGCTCTCAACAGGTCATATTGGTTAGCCATGGAGGACAGCCTTCCAGCAACACTAGTGATCTCACTTACCAGGTACTTTTCTGTCTCTTAAAATAACAAAAAATAAATATGTGTACTATCCCTTATCCATAGAATTTGTTATGTATTATAACAAGCAGCATGACAAAAAATGTGCATCGTTTTCTTTCATATAGAGGAAAGCCATACAGAGAGCAAAATTGTATTCAGAATCTCAAAGGGAGAGGATCTGTCAAACAAAATGTGGACAGAATCAGGAACCTATCTAGGATAAATCCAGCTACCGTTCATTTAACAAAGGATTTGCAGGAGGTTTTGTTTACATTCGCGTGTACTTTTTCTGGACGGCTGACTGTGATATAATTGCAGTTGCAAGGTTTCTTCACTTAGAACACACAGACACCTAAGAAGTAGTATGTCAGCATAGAGTTGCTTTTGAGAAAGTTGTGGATTAATTGTGATCTTATAGAAAATCTTCAGAGTGTACTGTATGATCAAATAAGATGCATCCCACTATGTTCATTAATTAGCTGGTTCCATGATGGTATATGATTACCTTTAACCACTTGCCAACCACCAACTGTACATTTACTGCTGGCGGGTTGCTCTCCCGGGCATCGCAATGTACCTGTA
>BLSH010201087.1:1135330-1153859 GCA_018402905.1 Glandirana rugosa
AAAAAAAACGGTGTTCAGAAACATTGTACGTCAACGGCTAAATTACTCTATAAAAAGTCTTTGCCGTACTCGTATGAATGTTAAAGTGGGGTTTTTGTGTAAGACGATGGGGAAAGTTCATACCCTTACGGTGCACACTCTGAAAAATTCACAAACCTGTAACATAGAATACGTAGTGTTTTTAGTCGGTTAACATATGTTTTTGTCGTAGGGGATATCATCAAGGGTAAGGATATTCGGACCGTTCGGATTAGAAGACTATTTACCTATGGGGGTCCTTATGGTATAAGTGACTGGTTCTTCATGTCCTCCGACTCCTTTCCTTCTTGTTTTCTCAAGGACACCAAGATACTCCTGTACTTCTTGGTCAGTGAATATGGTATTCCTGGGGGTATCCATTTATCAGAAGATTAGGCTTGCCAGGCTTATAGGAATGGGAACTACTATAGGGGATGCTGTTTTTGTATACAATTGGCTGATTTTTGTGATGCATAAGATACAATGTCCAAACACTTAAAAAGTCTCACACGTGGCATTCCCATACTTGAAAGGGGTAGCAGAATGTGTTTTTGGGGTGAAATTGTAAGTATGCTCATGCCGTTTCTGAAAAATATCTCATTAAATCGGCAACTGCATGTTACAAAGACTTGTGGCAAAAAAAATTAAGTCTTCAAAAGATTCACGATACTGCTTAAAAAAGTACCTTGAGGTGTTTCCTTCCTAAAATGTGCTTATTTTGTGGGTCCTTCTATTGTCCTATCCTGGTCTTCCAGGGCCTCCATAAATGTGATAGGAAATTTAATGTGTAATTTATGGACCTAGAATGCCTGAAAGTCCTTCTTGGATCTTGGGCTAGGCTGTGAAATAGTTTCACACATGTGTTATCTATCCCTATGCTCGGGAGGAGTAACAGAATGTGTTTTGAGGCATAATTCTAAGTATGCCTATGCTGTATATTAGAAATATATTTTTAATTGACAACTTTGTGTAAATAAAAAATACCTTGGGATGTTTGCTTTCCAAAATGGGGTCATTTTGTGAGCGTTTCACTTGTCCTGGCACTTTAGGGACTCAAGAAATATGTAGTCAGGAAATAAGATGTATAATTTATGCTCCTTGAAAGCCCAAAGGCCCTCCTTGGATTTTGGGCCCTTCTGTGCATCTAGTGAAAAAGTCTCATACATGTGTCATCCTCATACTCAGTGGGGTAGCAGAATGTGTTCTGAGGTGTAATTATAAGTATGCCTATGCGGTTTGTAAGAAATAATTTAAAATGACAAATTTGTGGGGAAAAAGAACAAATTCTATTTAGAAGAGAAAGTTGGGGTTTTAAAAAAAACAAGCCTACATACTCACCTAGGTGGCTGCAGCATCGGTCTGATGCTGCATCTGTCCCTTGCTGCCTCTAAGACCTAGAACCAAGCAATCACAGACCGCTGATCGCTTGGTTCTCGGTCTTCAGTGAGCATAGAGCCAGTGACTGTCAGTCACCATGTCTCTGCTATGCCCCTTTAGCGCTCACTGGAGCACTGGGCTATGCATGGGGTGGGAGTGG
The DNA here is from genome assembly GCA_018402905.1 of Glandirana rugosa. Lineage (NCBI taxonomy): Eukaryota > Metazoa > Chordata > Amphibia > Anura > Ranidae > Glandirana > Glandirana rugosa. The sequence goes on from BLSH010201087.1 coordinate 1,136,886, forward strand.
CTGGCTCAGGCTTTCAGCAGCATGCTGAGAGGATGAGCCAGCTGCTCGTCCAGGCATTTGGGTGGAACCTGACATTAAAGTCGGGAGCTCTCCAGAGTCTGGACCAGCTGTGTAACGTCAGTGGACTTTCGCCGGCTGTTGGCTGAATATGGGTCAAATTCTTACACCTGTGAGCATGTAGCCTAAAACTGTCTCCTGCAATATTCAAGCACATTTTTTACAGCTATACTATGACTATCTCTATTCGCAGGTGAGCGACCATTTCAGTGCACACTGTGCGAGAAAGCTTTTAACCAGAAGAGTGCACTACAAGTGCATATGAAAAAACACACCGGAGAAAAACCATACAAATGTGATTACTGTTCAATGACCTTCTCCCAGAAATGCAATATGAAGCTACACATGAAGCGAACCCATTCTTACCCTGGTAGGTTTTATTGATGTCCTACTGTATGCTGTCTATGCAGAGTAAACTTTTCTGTGTTCACTAATGGTAAAAATGAAAGCACATAGGAATATTATTATCATTATTAGTGTGAAATTTTGTGAACTAGAATGAAATATCAAAGCTAGATGGTTTATTTAGCAACAAATCAGATTAAAAACTGATAATTGTGAGTCTACAGAGTTATTATTAATACTTTGATTAATAAGACTCAGTATTGTCAGATGTAATTGTAAAAGACAGTGCTGTTGGATCTTTATATAGTAATTTCAAGTGTGTTAAATGCATGTATTCTTTAATGAAAGCCCAGGGAAATCCACCTGAAATGCAAGACAATAATCCCTGAAAGCATTCTGCATTTTACTATGAAGTCTGACACTTGTATACAACAGCCGTAATTTTTATATTTTGCTACCCCATGCTTTATTCACTGTCTGTTTTAGCGAGGAAGAGATGAGAGCCATGAGGATGGGTCAGATCTTCCAGACTAATGTATCAAAAGTGGGGTATTATTTGCACAACAAAAAGTTTATCAGACACAACTAATTTGATGGCCATGGCCAACAATTTCACTTTTGATGCAGTGTATAAAATCAGCCCAGTTGTTTCTGCCTGCACATAGAGGGCCTCACTAAGGGCTCTTTCACACGAGCGGATGGTTGGGGTCCGCCTGTCAGTTTTTCAGGCGGACCTGAACGGACGCTCCATTGTTCTCTATGGAGCGATGGATGTCAGCAGTGACATGTCTGCTGAGACCCGATCTGCTCCGATCTGCCAAAAACAGACGGATGGAAACCCTATTTTCCATCCGTCTGGCGGATCGGATCGGATGTACACGGACTGACGGTCCGTGTTCATCCGATCCTCCATAGAGGAGAATGGAGCTGTGACAGGTCAGTCTCTGCACGGTGCAGAGACTGTCCTGTCCGCCGGCTCAGCGGGGATCAACGGATGGATCCCCGCTGAGCAGCAGAGCCCGTCACAACTGGCTCCGCTCGTGTGAAAGGGGCCTTAATTTTCAATTTTGCTCTTGCTTCATTATGGCAGCAACTTTCTTGAAAAAGGTCTGTTTGTCCATTTGTTTTTGTCCGTTAGTATTAGTCTCATAATATGTACAGTATGTCATGAATTTGCTGTGCAAATGTATCAGCATTTCCATAAAGATCATAAATAATACGCTTGAAATTGTTTTATTATTTTCAAAACATACTTTCTGATATTCGCAAGCGAATGTAGCATTCATTTGGTGAATCCAATTTGTTCCAATGTTATCAAATTGGACATAATTAGAATGTGTTGTTACACAGATTTCTCTCAGATATAAGCAGTACTAGATTCAAAATACCCTAAGAACATTTGATCAGAAGAAAAAAAAATACCATCAGTTTTGCCCTGTTTTCACACAGTGACAGCTTTATACAATCCCTAAACCGAATGAGTGAATGCTGGAAGCAATGCACATATACAATATTCTCTGGAAATCGAACGTTTCCCTGGACAAATAGCTGTGCATTTTTTTTTTAATAAATAGACCGCTAGATAACTGATAAATTATGGCTTCTTCTCCATGAGGTCAGTGCTTTGCAAGGAACATTAACAGGTGTAAGTCACTTGACGCTCTTTTCAATTTTGTGTATGTGCATTTGGTGATGTCATTGACTCAGTTATTGCTTTATAGATCTCATTGAAGAAGTGTCATTGCACCCAGAGGACGATGAAGGTGGGGAAGACATCACCCAAACTCTTGACTTGGAAGAAGTTGTTCAGGAATCATCCGGAGAATGGCAGTGTGGAATAACCAATGTTTTCCGATGACCAAAATCACCTTATTATTCTGTATAGATTGTATAGACACATGTATCTTGGCACATGTCAGTCTTGGCATTCAAACTACTCTACGTGGTGGGGTGACATTCTACTTTACCATGCATCAAATGTAAATATTATTCTGGTGCTATATGTTTGAAATGCTGACCAGCGTGTATTATATTCTGAATTTCTACTTTTACTCAGGTACTTCTGACAATATCATTTGCTCTTACAGAACTCTTTGTTGTAGTTTCAATGACTCTTGATCTCCAGAGCATCATCTGGATGCAAAACAAAAGTCAGGAATGCAATTCTTACATGTAGAATGTTGAAGTAAAGATGATTGCACTTGCTGACCCCTAGTTCCTTAGCTTCTGTGATGTTCTGCTGAATAAAATGCACACACAAGGTACATGCTAATTGGCTGAAACGATATACAGCTGTATGTACATATATATTGATGTTTACATGCACACAATTATGAATATGCTCTTATATATTCTGATTTTATATGCAACGCTACTGGTAGAATATTATGTTACAAAAAAATAAACACTTGTTTTATTTTGTTCCCCTTACTGTTATATGGAGGGGAATTCAATTTGGTTCTTATTTTGAAAGTGGCTGGCCCATTTTCTATGTAGATTAAATTATAAGTACTTGATAGGGAGTCTAAATTGTTTGACAGCTTATAACTGTATCATACATTTAGGTGTTTAGCTTAACATTTCCATTTTTTTGGTCACTACAAAGTACAAATCACTCCTGCAGTTCTTTGTTTTGCTTTTTTTACAAAATTTGAAGACATGTCACCATGGCAGCAATATTTTACAGCAATTAAGTATTTTTTGTAACAACCAAAAAATATTTTCTTTTCTCTGTACTGTTTACATTAGGTATTTTTTAAACCTTTATTTAAAAGTGCAGTTTCGGGCACATTAATATATATTTTAGGTTCCCCTTTGTCTTTCTTCTGTCTCATTTTAGCATATTTGATGGATGAATGCAGATGTGTAAGTAGTAATAGTTGTAAAATTAATATTCAGGTCTGTTTGAAAGTTTTCCAGATTTTCTGTTTTGGTAAAAAGGCCAAATAATAAATATATAATATAATAAACAATTTATGAGCGAGTCCATATTGAAAAAAAAAATCATTTTGAGACATTTGAAATCCACATTTAAATGCTCATTTGGCAAAAGTAATGTAGCAAATTCTATGTTGTTTTTTTGCAGTTCATTTCAAACTGTGTCTGTGTATACATCTTCTTGTCTTCTGCAGAATCCAGCCAACAAGTATCGAGCAAATTTTGAAACATTCCATCTGTGACTTTTTATTCCTCCTTCCTTGTTTATTTACCATAATACCATCTGACCAGCAGATACTTTACTTTGATGCTTTTGTGGAGTCAGTGAAAAGCTAACGCGTATACAAAACACAAAAAAATAGGAATGTCCTTTTTACATTTTGAATTCTGAATTAAAGTGTACTCCACTTTTTTTGAAAGAAAAAAATAAGTCCTCTCTATGTACATTGTTATTTGTAGCAGATTCTTTCCTGTTTCTGTTGTTAAGACAAAGCTGTATGCTCAACTATGTCCTTGGAAGTTTGGTTCCTAAATGGGATTGTTCAGTAATATCAGTTGATGAAGTTTCAATGTTCTGATGGGGAATGTTGCAGTGTCTGTATCCCTGTAGAAGTGATCAATCCTTAAAAAAAATGTATTTCTTATTGCAAAGGATGCCTTAAACTTGACTTGCATCTTAGTGCATACCTCTGGAAAAATCAGTAAGCCAATCACACAGGCAGGAAATTACATTTCGGGGATAATCTGTGTAGAGAACACTTCCAGGTTGCCATATTGCATTCATTTTAGAGAAAATTAGAGCTGTTGCAGCTTGAAAAGGAAGGGTAATAGCGTTAAATTTTAATAAGGTTTGTGTAGTGGTCGTATATGTTATAATATTTTCTTTATTTGCTATATTTTTGGACAAAAGTGAAGCTACCCTTTAATAACAATCATAATAACCTAGTTGTATTCTGTAGAGCCAGTTAAAATTATTTAAAAATGAAAAAGTTTGGCACAGTGAACATGTTTAATTCCTAGATAGCATCATGCTTCCCTTGCATTTCATTATGCTTCATTTGTGAAACCTCGCAGACCATGTTAAATGGAAAGGAGTCACAACTGACTCCTTGATGTGGAGTATTTTATAAATAGGAAATATGTAGCTTAATGCAAATATTACTGGTGTTGATAAGAGAGACAGCATGCATCCTTGTACCTCCTGACATTTTATTAATATCTAAAATCAGAATAACCTTGAAGGGGAACTAAATTCTGAAATATGTGCCCAAAAGGGAAGACAGAGAGCAGTAGATTAGTTACTTGTGGGTCTTCCTATAGCTGATCTATCCACATTACTGCCTTCGATGATTTGTTGTACACGGTGTCTTTGCGTGGAGGCAGCCATCTTGGTAGAAGTAGAATTTTGCAGTGAGCTTTAACCTGCTTTTTTGCAGCTTTAATAAGGTTTGGCAAATGCCCCTTGTGTGCTGATTTTCTATTTGTTTTAAAGGGGTCCAGTAGAACCTCAGCTCAGTTGTACCCCCACTCAGTAGATCCCTAGCTCATTAGTACCCCTGTTCAGCAGACCCCTAGCTTAATAGTACACTCATTCAGCAGATCCCTAGCTTATTAATACCCTTGTTCAGCAGATCCCCTGCTCTGCTGATCCCCCACTCACTAGTAACCCCCAGTTCTGCTGATCCTCTGGTTTGCTGATCTTCCTCTCTCTCCGGTCCCTGCTCACTTCTCAATATATTGCTCTTATGCTGTTCACCACGTGTAACATCGGTAAGTTTTCACTGCTCTAGTCCCCCAGCTCTGCTGATCCTCTGCCACTCAGTCTTCTCCGTTCCATTCCTGCTCACCATATGGGTATCTCATATGTGCAATACCTCTAAAACAAAAACGAAGCTAACGCTAAATAAAACTTCAAAAGCTTCAGGTGCTGTAAGCAAGCTTTGTCATAGACTTCTATGGAGGCTTCAGAGACATTTTAAAGCACCAAGAAAGTGACATAGGGTATAATTTTTGAAGAGAAGCAAACACCATGTGTGATCAGGACTATTAGGTAACCATTTTATTAGTGTACAATGCCACATTTTGAAGCAAGTGTAAACGAGCAGTTGCCTAAAACAAGGTTTGAAGGTAGCCTGTAATCTTATTAACGCAAAGTGCAGCTACTCATTGGACCCAGCCATATACCTGACTCCACTAAAGTGAAATTTCATTAATGCTGCTGCACCTTGTATAACATCATTCATTTTCATGCTGCTTTATTGAACATGTCACATATTAAACAGGAAAGCAACACATCACAAGTGGTTTCTATTATCTCTATCAATATTGTAAACATTTTGTTTTCATATTAAAATTGACTTTATTTCTGTTATGATGAATATATTTCTTTTGTAAATGTTTGTATATAACAAAAAAATGGCATCATAGTATTTTTTGTAAAAATTGAAAACTTCCTTGAAAAATCCAATGTAAGCAGCTTTTTGTAAATTGTGTAAAATGGTTTGTTTTAATATTATATGCTACTTGCTTCTACTCTTTGATTTGTACTTTCATAAGCTGTGAACATTTGCACTTTTACCTGTTTTTTATTTCTGATTTTCAACATGGCTTTTGTTCATTCAGAGGTTTTCTATTCAAGCAATACATTGCACAGTCCTGTCCCTTCTCTGTTGATTGGTGGATATTTGCTTTAAACTCCTGCTGATAAGCTAATTTAACAGTGCAGCTGTGAGAAGTCTTATTTCTTGGCTTTCCTGACGTAATATAGCCAAGAGTTAAAATAATATTTTTTTTAAGCAGTAGGCTACCATTACCTTATGCCACAGAAAGTCGAAAAGTGTCTCTGTTTGGGGTTTCATTTTCCGGTGAGGATACCCCTGCCCATTAGTAGTAGGTGGTACTTGCTAAGAAGTCTATCTGCCTAAAAATGTAAAACCTCTTAGGCCTCATTCACACTGTGCAATTACCGCATACACTGCAAATTCTAGCGGCAAAAATCGGCAGATTCCTGAGACTGGAATGACAGGTGTATGTGAAGAGCTGTGGCCATTCACCCTATACAATACAATGAAATGCTGACGGCGGCCGCAGCTGTTCGTGACTGTTGGCAGATGTTCGCACAGCCATCGATTACATGCAGTTCGAGACCGATGACCTGGACACTGACACCGTCTCTAACCACAGGTAATTGCTGACTGTGTGAACAGCCGCAGACAGATATCGAATTCATATGATTTAATCTCCTGATAACACTTTCTATTGTAAATAATATGGAGCATTAAGCAGCTTGTGACTTAAAACTTTTTGTTTGTAAAATATTGAACTTATAGTGTATTAAACAGATTATTTTTTAATAATGTGTCTCTATTTACATTCCTTTATATATTACACTCCCATGTACATATATACATGGTACACTATTATTCTGTACATTTTTGTATTTTTTTATCATCTTGACTTTTTTGAATCAGTGATTTCCAAATATTTTTATCCCAATGGCACAATGGCTTGAATGTAACAAGCAGAAATGCTAAAAAAAATATATATATTTTAACTTCTAACAGTTCTTTACAGTAGGAGATGGTTAGACTTTAGAATTCTCTGATTCTCTTAGATGACAATGGGCGGCAGTATAAGAGGATGTGAATGTCTATTTGATGCCTTTCTTGCTAAAAAATAGTATCTGCAGGATTCTTAAACACAAGGGTTGATACATTAAATTATTCTGACTTCTATTGATGAGGACAAAGAATACCTTTAACCACAGAGGATACATTAAAGCTTCTTCACCAGGGTTTTGGTTATGTCTGTTTTATGGATCTACAATATTAGAATAATAGGTTGAGCCCTTTTTTTGGCCCTAAATGGTAGATAACATGACACACTTGGGTCCTCATAAGAACATTAAAAGGAAGCATTGTGTGGGTATTCTCACCAGATGACCTCCAAATGCTTGGCTGTTGAGGAGTGAATGAAATTGTCCAGTTCACACTACCATGCTCACTGGGCATCACCCAACCTAACCAATATATACAGTGTTTGGACTGCAACTGATTATTGAGTGCTCCAACCGCTGGAGGTAGCCATGTGATACAAATGGCTGCCTTCATCACCAGTCTCAGCAGCCCTTGCCCAGTATATCTTCATTTCTAATGGGAAAATAAGTCATATTGTCAGGTTACATTAGACCAGGTACAACACAACGTCACATTAAACTAATCACAACACTATTTTCATTTTTACAACCAGAAGTTTATCAGATGAATCCTTTAAATTTGGGAGGCGTCCTCCTTTTTATAATTGTAAATATAGCTTTTCAAGGGAAATAAGTGAGACACACCTCTGTAGAAAACACATTTATCAAAACTTGCATTAAGTTATCTGGGGCCAATCATTTTAAGCATTTTGTGCTCAGCCTTTAGCTTAAATCCACTCCACAATGTACATTGTATGGTTTGGGAACACCGTTCATTTACAGTACATTTCCTCCTCTCTGTTGCTAAAAACAGGTGAAAAAGCTCAGGATGCATAGAAAGCATTTATTCATTGCAGAGAAGACTCCTTTGTCCGCACAGGTCTCTAACTGAATGGGTAGCTCACAGCAATGAAAAGGAGCTGCAAACTGTGCTTTTATCTGTTTGCATTGCTTCACTCAGACCCAAGATTAGTGAGAACGGAGAATCCATGAATGGATAAAATAATGTTGTTCTCTTTGTGGTATTGCTCTGAACTGTACATTCTGGCTAGTAGGGGTTATAGAAGCATGAAGGAGCACTAAGTATAAAGTGCTCAACTGCTTAAGACTATAATTATAAACAGAGCGAAGCAAAACTTGATCAGCAAAGTTACAAACATTTACTCCTCAAGATGTGAACACAAAATCCATAAGCGCAGTGTGTAAATTGCAGTTGATTTACCTTGGCTATGAGGTAGTTCTTTCTGTCTGCCATCTGTCAGTGTCTAGCTAGAGCTAAGGACCAACCAAACTAGTGCATACAAACTATATTCTTCACTAAGTGCTGCACTGGCTCTAATCACTGTATGTAGCTGAAGCTACATACACTACGCAGTGCTGAGTTCTGACTGAGACTGAGACTTCCCGTCTCACAACAAAATAGAGTCAGTCTGAGCGGCGCAGCTGTCTCCGCGGCTTTCCTCCACTGGACGGCTGGGACTCCCGGTACCCCGCTGCAGATCAGGTCCCCCTGGAACTACTGTCGCTGGACTTTTTTTTTTTTACATATGATGAGCCTTTTATCTTCTTACTTCTAGTAAGTGTTTTTAACCTTTTGACCATTCAAATTGTTGTGTTTCTGCACTTAGAGGCACCTTCTGTTTGTCTATTTCTTTCCCAGAGTGTTTGCTTCCCTCTTGGAGTGCTGTCCTAGTGTCCAGTATCAACACCTTCCAGCCAGGCTTATATTCATCCACTGGGGACACCCTTTCTGGTCTGATAGTTGTGATCTAGAAGCGCCCTGCATATTTGTTTATTCTGGTCTAAGCATCGCTCAGACATTCAGAGGCAGCAATGTATTCTTTGAATGTATACAAAGCTTCCTCTGATTAGCTGAGTCAGCGAGCGTGACATCATTAGTCCACCTCAGACAATCAGAGGAAGCTTTGTATTCATTAAAGGATACAAAGCTGCCTCTGAATGGCTGAGTGATGCTCAGACTGTCTCTGCATTGTTTCATGTGTGAGGTGGGAAGTCTTCCTCACAGCCAGATCTCAGCTGAAGCTACATTCAATTCATACAGTACTTATAGCCTGTGCAGCACTTAGTCAAGGACATTTGGGCCAGCTTGGAATTGTGATTGGCCCACAGCTATCACATGGTTCCTGGACCAATCACAACACTTTGTACCATGTGATTAGCTGTAGCTAATCACTGCATGGCAACAGAAAGCAAGCTGTAGTGAATGAAAATTCATTCATGACAGTTCAAACAATTGTATTTGTATTTTTTGCCTCTGGTAAGAGTATTTATCTTGTGGTGGTGGATATATTCACTATGGTGAAACACTAAAGAATATTTATCAACAGTCTCAGCAATTTATTGTATGCACTGGATTCATTTTGTGGTGAATCTTCTAAGGACTCTCTTTTTAACCGCTTTGGATACACCTGATTCACATCTTTCCTTTTATTGGATTATGAACTATCTTTGGACTTTTGTCTAATTTATATTCTTTCACTTTAAAATAATTATTTTTGATATATTCAACTGAATTTATCTATATGTAGTAGCGCTGCACCTTCACTTTGTGTTAGAGTACATGGAGTGTCCGTTCAGGTCCGCCTGAAAAACTGACAGGCGGACCTGAATGGTCTGTACGTGTGGAAGGGCCCTTAACCCTTCGATCACCCCCTAGTGTTAACTCCTTCCCTGCCAGTGACATTTATACAGTAATTAGTGCATTTTCATAGCTCTGATCGCTGTATAAGTGTCAATGGTCCCAAAAAAGTGTCAAAAGTGTCCGATCTGTCCGGCGCAATATCGCAGTCCTGATAAAAATTACTGATCTCCGCCATTACTAATAAAAAAAAATTAACAATAAAAATGCCATAAATATATCCCCTATTATGTAGATGCGATAACTTTTGCGCAAACCAATCAATATGCATCTATTGCGATTTATTTTACCAAAAATATGTCAAATACATATCGGCCTAAACTGATGAATAAATTTGTTTTTTTATTTATTTATTTTTTTGGATTTGTATTCTAGCAAAAGTAAAAAAAAAAAAATGTTTTTTTCAAAATTGTTGCCCTTTGTTTGCTTATAGCACAAAAAATAAAAACTGCAGAGGTGATCAAATACCACCAAAAGAAGGCTCTATTTATGGGAAAATAAGGGACATCAATTTTGTTTGGGTACAGCACCGCACAACTGTGCAGTTGTTAGTTAAAGCACCGCAGTACCGTATTGCAAAAAATGGCCTGGTCAGGAAGTGGGTAAATCCTTCCGTGGCTGAAGTGGTTAAAAAAATTGTTTACATTTTTTTCTTTTTACATACTGTTACCAGTCATATGGTGACAGTACGTAAAAAAATTGTGAAAAAACATACATTTTATTTAATTTCTTCATTTTCCCAAAAATTGAGACAAAAAAATAGGTAAAAAACCTCCAGGCCTCTTACTATTATGGACTGTCTACTTTACAAAAAGGGGTCATTTGGTCGGGTGTATACTGTCCTGGCAGTTTAGGGTCTCAAGCAATAAGATAGGCCATCATTACATCAGGATTGATCAATTTTCAAATATATACCATAGTTTGTAGACTCTACAACTTTCACACAGACTTAATAATATACACTGATTTGGGTTGTTTTTCACCAAAGAAATGTAGCAGAATTCGTTTTGGCCTAAATTTATGAAGAAAGATTAATTATTTGCAATTTTCAGAAACTAAGAAAAATGTTTTTTTTTTTCAAAATTTTCAGATTTTTTTTTTAATATAGCAAAAAATAAAAAACCCAGTGGTGATTAAATACCACCAAAAGAAATCTCTATTTGTATATGTTTTTTTTCTTTTTTTTCTTTTTTACAGTGCTCCGCATAAATTAGTACACCCCAACAGATTTGTCAGGAAACCCTTACTTTCCTTTCAGAATAAACATTTTCTTTGGGACACTATACTACAAAATACTCCCACAAATGCGGGCCATTGATTGCAACCAAGATTTGTTAATTTGTACACACCAAAAAGTATTTTCCCTAACAAATTCTTTCAAGACCATGTTGCAAAAATGAATACACTGCAATGAAAGTCTTAGAAGCAAAGCTAAATTTTAGACAACAAAATCCTAATTAACAAGAATTCAACTACAGGTGAGTCTAATCCATTAAACAGGTGTCCAGCAGACAGTTGATTATATAAGGGTGTTGCTTCGCAAAGAAAACCCCTTCCCATTTCATGCTGTCAGAAGTGGCACCACATAGAAGAGAAATGTCACAAGACCTGAGAAGCTAAATAATTTCTTTACACAAGAAAGGTGAAGGCTACAAGAAGATCAGCAAAGCTTTACTTATCAGTCAGAATACTGTAGTAAAAGTGATACAAAAATTTAACAAAGATGAAACTGCAACCATCTCGCATCCAGGGCATCTATGGAAGTTAACACCTCAACAGTTATTTGTGAACAGCAGTCTGGGCAGTATGCCATGCACCCTCGCCTCAATCTATGCTCCAAATAACGATCAGGTGAACTTTATCGCAAACACCCTTGCCAAACTGGAAGACTTTGCCAGGGGGTGTGTTATCCTTGGTGAAGATATCAATGTCCCACTGGAAAGATAGATACGTCACAAGGCACATCTCACCTCCCCCATAAACGATTGTCCTTCATACGTAAGAGGCTCCAAGACGCCCAGCTTATGGACTTTTGGAGGGTAACGCACCCACAGGCAAAAGATTATACATTCTATTCCCACCTCCAATGTTCCTACTCCAGGATTGATTATGTTTTCTTAGATCACCACCATCTAGACTTAATATCCCACTCTTAAATTGAAGCCTCGACCATCTCGGATCACGCACCTGTGTCCCTCAAATTAATTATCCCATTGGTTCCAGTAAAGGTCACTAACTGGAAACTAAACGAATCCCTCCTTATGGATGACTTGGGCAAAAAGGGATTGGAGACGACCTGACTCTCTACTTTAAGGACAATATGTCACAAGAGATTTCCCCGGGCACCCTCTGGGAGGCCCACAAGGCTTACATTAGGGGCGTCTCATAGAACTGGGTGCCAGGAAAAAAAGGGAGAGAGGCCTCCGCCAATCTCAATTGCTTCAAGATATCACGGAATTAGAAAAGAACCATAAAATTCACCAATCCCTGCCCCTATTCCATTCATTGACCGCTAAACGGGAGGAACTAAAAGGACTGTTCCATTTGGAACAAAAATCACAATACAGGTTGCTCTCTCAACGTATCTATGAATGGTGTAATAAGCCAGGCAAAGCGGACTGTGTTCCGTGAAACGCGTTAATCTCTCTGTGCCTTGTCAACCACTTGCTAGTGGGCATGTTCCTGTGATGACCATTTCTGTGATACCTATACACATGTTTCAAAATAAATTGGATTGATCTCCAGTTCAATTGGAGTGCTGTCTACCCTTTCTTTGGACTTTGCAAATATCTAGCCCATTCACTTCAGAGGAAAAAATCATCCTCTTTCATAGCAAAAATCAAAACCCCCTCAGACACTCTTGTTTTCAAAACTAGTAGCAGAATTTCACACATTCTATCAAAATCTTTGTCATGTTCATAGCTCCATTGCAGACACAGCACAGAGGGACAATCTAATCCACGAATATTTGACTAACGAGAATCTACCCAAACTCCCATTTTCATCCCTAAATGCCCTGGAAGCCGAAATCAACCTCTCAGAACTTAAAACAGCCTTAAAAACTATGGCTACTCGTAAGTCTCCAGGGTCGGATGGCCTGACCATAGCTTACTACTGTACCTACTCAGACACACTACTTCCACTCCTGTTACGGTACGCCAATTCAATTTCTAATGGTGGGACACTGAGACCAGAAACGCTACACGCACATATTACAATCCTCCCCAAACCGGGGAAAGACCCCAGCCTGTATGGGAGTTATAGGCCAATATCTCTCTTAAACATCGACGTAAAAAACTCTACGCCAAAGTATTGTCAAATCGGCTCCTGCTCTTGCTTCCTCAAGGGGTATCTAGTGACCAGACGGGCTTTTTCCCCAGCAGAGAGGCCTGGGATAACTCCCTGAGGACCATACCCCTAATATATGTACGTTCACTGTCCCAGCCCACCCTGCTACTGCCTTCAGATGCTGAAAAAGTGTTTCACAGGGTGGGCTGGGACTACCTGATGGCGACACTTTCCTCCCTGGGTCTTGGACCCAAAATGCTACAAAGGATGTTAGCCTTATACAACAACCCTACCACACAACTTAAAATCAATGGTACGTTAAGTGATCACTTTACTCTACATAATGGGACTCGCCAGGGCTTCCCCCTGTCCCCAATATTTGTCAAAACCGGACTATTCGTCAAAACCGTAACATACATGGCATAAAGCTAGGCTCTCACGAACACAAATATGCTGCGTATGCTGATGACCTATTCTTTTATGTCCAACAACCTAACATTTCCTTCCCAAACTTAATGGCAGCTTTCAAAACATATAGTGAAATATCTAATTTTAAAATGAATCTCTCTAAGTCTGAAATCCTGAACATATCTCTATCAACTAAAACAGTGGAATCCCTTAAACCCTCCTTTCCCTTCACGTGGCAAACATTTGAAATACCTGGGCATCTCCCTCACTCCTAACCCAGTGTCGTTGTTCAGAACCAATTATATCCCTCTTCTAAATTCAATACGCAGAAATCTCCACAGTTGGAGTCACCTAGCTCAATCCTGGATGGGAAGAATCAGTGTCGTAAAAATGAACCTACTGCCCAGACTGCTGTTTTTGTTCCAAATTATTCAGTTTCAGGTTCCTCATGGATTCTTCAGCACCACAACATCTCTACTGTGCAAATACAGTATCTCACAAAAGTGAGTACACCCCTAGCATTTGGTTAAATATTTTATTATATCTTTTCATGTGACAACACTGAAGAAATTACACTTTTCTACAATGTAAAGTAGTGTGTACAGCTTGTATAAGTGTAAATTTGATGTCCCCTCAAAATAACTCAACACACAGCCATTAATGTCTAAACCGATGGCAACAAAAGTGAGTACACACCTAAGTGAAAATGTCCAAATTGGGTCCAAAGTGTCAATATTTTGTGTGGCCACCATTATATTCCAGCACGGCCTTAGCCCTCTTGGGCATGGAGTTCACCAGAGCTTGACAGGTTGCCACTGGAGTCCTCTTCCACTCCTCCATGACGACATCACAGAGCTGGTGGATGTTAGAGACCTTGCGCTCCTCCACCTTCCGTTTGAGGATGCCCCACAGATGCTCAATAGGGTTTAAGTCTGGAGACATATTTGGCCAGTCCATCACCTTTACCCTCTTTAACAAGGCAGTGGTCATCTTGGAGGTGTGTTTGGGGTCATTATGTTGGAATACTGTCTCCGAAAGGAGGGGGATCATGCTCGGCTTCAGTATTTCACAGTACATTGTGGCATTCATGGCTCCCACAAAGAAACTGTAGCTTCCCAGTGTCGGCAGCACTCATGCAGACCCAGACCATGACATTCCCACCACCATGCTTGTTGTAGGCAGTACTCCTCGCCTGGTTGTCGCCACACACGCTTGACACCATCTAAACCAAATACGTTTATCTTGGTCTCATCAGACCACAGGACATGGTTCCAATAATCCATGTCCTTAATCTGCTTGTCTTCAGCAAACTGTTTGCAGGCTTTCTTGTGCATCATCTTTAGAAGAGGCTTCCTTCTGGGACGACAGCCACGCAGACCAATTTGATGCAGTGTGCGACGTATGGTCTGAGCACTGACATTCTGACCCCCCACCTTTTCAACCTCTGGAGCAATGCTGGCAGCACTAATATGTATGTTTCCAAAAGACAACCTTTGGATATGCCGCTGAGCACGTGCACTTAACTTCTTTGGTCGACCATGGTGAGGCTTGTTCTGAGTGGAATCTGTCCAGGTTAACCGCTTATGGTCTTGGCCACAGTGCTGCAGCTCAGTTTCAGGATTTTCATATAGCCTAGGCCATCTTTATGTAGAGCAACAATTCTTTTTTTCAGATCCTCAAAGAGTTCTTTGACATGAGGTGCCATGTTGAACTTCCAGTGACCAGTATGAGAGAGTGAGAGCGATAACACCTAATTTAACACACCTGCTCCCTATTCACACCTGAGACCTTGTAAACCTAACGAGTCACATGACACAGGGGAGGGAAAATGGCTAATTGGGCCCAATTTGGACATTTTCACTTAGGGGTGTACTCACTTTTGTTGCTTGTTTAGACATTAATGACTGTGTGTCAAGTTATTTTGAGCGGGCAGCAAGTTTACACTGTTATACAAGCTGTACACTCACTACTTTACATTGTAGCAAAGTGTCATTTCTTCAGTGTTGACACATGAAAAGATATAATAAAATATTTACAAAAATGCGAGGGGTGTGCTCACTTTTGTGAGATACTGTATGTCTGGAACCGTAAAAGGCCCAGACTCTCCAGGCGATGCCTGTATAGACATAAAACAGAAGGAGGCCTTGCCTTACCAGACATTAGATCATACTACCTAGCTACTATCTTATCCAGAATATCAGATTGGAAACACCATAAGGAAAACAAACTCTGGGTGCAAGTGGAATGTGACCTAAGTGGCAGAGATCTATACACACAAATCTGGCTCCCCCACAAATTTCAGAGCATCCCGGGCACGGCATCCCCCCTAACTAAAGCAACTCTCTCAATTTGGGATGCACTCTGCAAATCACACAAATGTCTCCCTAACTCTCCATTGATGCCTCTGACAGGACACTATCATTTCCCACCAGGGAATGATAATTCTCATTTTCGTACCTGGTCTACACAATCACCAGTTCTCCTCCACCAGGTTATCTCCTCCCAGGGCTTGATCCCACTACCATCCCTGCAAAAAGTACACTCGATAACACAGGTGGAGACATCAACAACTTTCCCAATTTGTAAAATCTCTGCCAAGACCTTTACAATCGTTAGCTGATCTCACACCTGTGGAATTTGCACTAGCAAACACCCAACCACCTCACAGACTCATTTCGCTTTTCTACCGATCTCTCCTTTCCTTGAACTCTAAGAACTGGCCGATGTTCCTATCCAACTGGGAAAAGGACCTGAACCAACGCTCTACTATATTACAATTAACCCATACCTCATCTTTTTCCTCCAAGACAGCGGAAACAAATTACAAACTATTAACCAGATGGCATTATTCTCCAGATGTTTTACACAGAATTTACCCTGAAATTTCAAGCTCCTGTTGGAGGGGGTGCGGTAAAAAGCTACCTATGCTCACATATGGTGGTCCTGCCCACTCATTCGACCCTTACTGGTCAAATATACTTCATTGGATTGAAATTATTCAGGGGTTGTGGTAAACAATAAACCGCGAGTTGTTCTGTTTCATTGCACAAGCGAGCCAGTGGGCAGATACAAAAAATCTATTACCCCACACATTCTTAACGCAGCAAAATCCCTCATTCCTAAATACTGGAGACAAGCCACCATCCCGACCATAGGGCAGTGGTTGAAAGTCGTGGATCATATTTAAGAGATGGAGGATATCACCCACGACTTCCATGGTAAAATCTCCACCTCAAACAAAATTTGGGCATGCTGGCTCCCTTTCACCCATTCAAGTGCATGACGTAAGGCATAAATATGTAAGTCACATTTCATTGTCACTCGTTATGCTGGAGGCAGGGACACGCCCGCTTTCCACCCCCCCCACTCCCCCACTCCTCGCTGCTACCCCCCTTTCTCTTTATATCTTCCTGGTTACACATTCCTCTTACTTTTTTTATGCACGTTTCTTGTACTGTATTGTAATGGTGCATAGTTACTGAAGAAAGGACTGCCCTAGCCCTCTTCCTAGTTTATGGGAATGCTACATTTGGCCCTCTGATGGCCCAGGAAAGGGGCGGGCCCCTTGCTAATGTGTCTATTTCCA
>BLSH010201087.1:1153869-1209298 GCA_018402905.1 Glandirana rugosa
GTCCTTTGTTAGTGGGGTCAAACCGAAAGATGAAGAAATCGATTGACGTCACTTGAACGTACCGTTAAAAGAAGTTGGGAAGAGTAGTCTTCTGCGAGGACAGCTCCACAAAAAGAACAAATTATTAAAAAAATAACTTTTTCTTGTATATTGTATGTTCAAGTGTAGTCGTATTCAATGCAAACACATATATAATAACCTTTATCTGTGTAATCGTTCCCCGGGCGGGGAAAGGACCCGGTAGTCTCCCGGTTTACATCGTAAGGGTGTTTGATCCTTCTCCCGATCCCGTCTCAGGAAAGAAGTCATTGATACGTGGTAATGTTATGTCATGTTCTTTGCGTGTATTTTTTCATTCTCCTTACACATTGGAGGCAGGGACACGCCCGCTTTCCACCCCCCCCCCACTCCCCCACTCCTCGCTGCTACCCCCCTTTCTCTTTATTTCTTCTTGTTACACATTCCTCTTACTTTTTTATGTGCGTTTCTTGTACTGTATTGTAATGGTGCATAGTTACTGAAGAAAGGACTCTGCCCTAGCCCTCTTCCTAGTTTGTGGGAATGCTACATTTGGCCCTCTGATGGCCCAGGAAAGGGGCGGGCCCCTTGCTAATGTGTCTATTTCCAATAATATATACACAAACGTAACTTATGCTGATGTGAACTTGTATGTTATATGTTCTTTTTCAATAAAAAAATTATTAAACAAGAAAAACACCTCGACAGGAGCGTCTTCTGATGAGAAGGGTTGAAGAAAATTGCCATGCAAGTTCACTGCAGTTAGCTAAAGAAGTAGAAAGCCAAACTGGGGTGATTGTTTCCTGTGACACAATATGGCGTACACTGCAGAGGAATGGCATGCATGGGTATCTTCCACAAAGGAAGCCTCTCCTAAAGCCCATGCACAAAAAAAAACTTGCCTAGAATTTAAATCAAAAACTGGCCACGCTAGAAAAGTAAATTATAATAATAATAAAAATGAACATAAAAATGAATTCAGTAAATAAATAAGTGATATAATCCACACCATACAGTGTAATGCAATTATATTAAAAGTATTAGGTTACCCAGTTAATGGGTATTAAATGATAAACCCACAACTGAATTGCAGTATACCACAGTGATCGGAAAAAAGTCAAAACTCCTAAATAATAGTGTAAACCTGAATCCTATAAGGGTGGAACAACAAATAAATGTACACATTTCTATGTTATAACACGGTGACTTAGGGTAAAGTTCTTATAAGGCTTATAAAAGTTCATAAAGTGTCCTTTGAGCATATAACATTTGCTTATGCTGGTGCAATCATAGGTCAGGTGCGATTCCACCCAGTGCTTCACTCCCCAAAGTGACAGTGGCTCCACCAAATAAATGATGCCCTTACCAGAAGCAAGCTAAATGAACACCTGTGACTCTACCCAGTCAGGATCCCAAAGGGAAATGTAACAACCAGACCACAGCCGTTCCAGGGAGGAGAGGGACCACTTCTGACAGTGTTTTATTTAAAGAAAAAAGTATTGCACTTACAAGCATCAGTAGAAATCGAGCAAAAAAAACAGTCAGCCGGCCGGCTAAGCAATCAAATCCCATTCTCCAGAGTATACAGAGGTACATGTGGTGACGTCAGCACGCTCTTCACCCTAGAATTTGCCAGGGCCCATGCTAAAAAACAAGAAGACTACTGGGACTCTGTACTCTGGAGTGATGAGACCAAGAAAAATGTTTTTTGAACTGGTGGCTTCAAAACTGTATGGCGTTACAAAGGTGAGGAGTGCAAAGAAAAATGTATATTACCTACAGTGATACATGGTGGTGGCAGTGTTCTTTCTGTGGGGCTGGATTAGTGCTGCTGGTGTTGGGGAGCTGCATTTCATTGATGGTATCATAAATTTACAGATGAACTGCTCTATATTGAAAGAAAAAAAGAAAAATGTGATCCGTTGCACCCCCTGTGACATGCCTCCACCCCTAATATGCATACAAACAAAGGAAAATATGGTCCTGGGACTTTAGATGAGACATGCCACATACGAACAAAAGTACAAGCATATAAAAAGTTAATATTTTATTAACATACTGTATACAGATTGACATGATGATAGGCAACATAATAATTTGCAGAGATCTGACCATCAGGGGGCCCTGAAGTAAAATCTAAATTGAAAGAGAAGATGCTACCATCACTCTGTGCCTTGGTCGCCGTGCACTTTTCCAACATGACAATGATCCAAAATACACATCTAAGGCCACTGTTGCATTTCTGAAGAAGAACAGGGTGAAAGTGATTCAGTGGCCAAATACTGTATGTCTCCTGATCAAAAACCAATCGAACACTTATAGGGAAATTCTGAAGAGACAAGTTGAGCATCACTCTCTACACAGCATCCAGCATCCAGGCTCTAAAAGAGGTCGTTCCTGAAGAATGGAAAAAGATAGATGTTGCAAATTTCTATGTTATAACACGGTGACTTAGGGTAAAGTTCTTATAAGGCTTATAAAAGTTCATAAAGTGTCCTTTGAGCATATAACATTTGCTTATGCTGGTGCAATCATAGGTCAGGTGCGATTCCACCCAGTGCTTCACTCCCCAAAGTGACAGTGGCTCCACCAAATAAATGATGCCCTTACCAGAAGCAAGCTAAATGAACACCTGTGACTCTACCCAGTCAGGCTCCCAAAGGGAAATGTAACAACCAGACCACAGCCGTTCCAGGGAGGAGAGGGACCACTTCTGACAGTGTTTTATTTAAAGAAAAAAGTATTGCACTTACAAGCATCAGTAGAAATCGAGCAAAAAAAAACAGTCAGCCGGCCAGCTAAGCAATCAAATCCCATTCTCCAGAGTATACAGAGGTACATGTGGTGACGTCAGCACGCTCTTCACCCTAGAATTTGCCAGGGCCCATGCTAAAAAACAAGAAGACTACTGGGACCCTGTACTCTGGAGTGATGAGACCAAGAAAAATGTTTTTTGAACTGGTGGCTTCAAAACTGTATGGCGTTACAAAGATGAGGAGTGCAAAGAAAAATGTATATTACCTACAGTGATACATGGTGGTGGCAGTGTTCTTTCTGTGGGGCTGGATTAGTGCTGCTGGTGTTGGGGAGCTGCATTTCATTGATGGTATCATACATTTACAGATGAACTGCTCTATATTGAAAGAAAAAAAGAAAAATGTGATCTGTTGCACCCCCTGTGACATGCCTCCACCCCTAATATGCATACAAACAAAGGAAAATTTGGTCCTGGGACTTTAGATGAGACATGCCACATACGAACAAAAGTACAAGCATATAAAAAGTTAATATTTTATTAACATACTGTATACAGATTGACATGATGATAGGCAACATAATAATTTGCAGAGATCTGGCCATCAGGGGGCCCTGAAGTAAAATCTAAATTGAAAGAGAAGATGCTACCATCACTCTGTGCCTTGGTCGCCGTGCACTTTTCCAACATGACAATGATCCAAAATACACATCTAAGGCCACTGTTGCATTTCTGAAGAAGAACAGGGTGAAAGTGATTCAGTGGCCAAATACTGTATGTCTCCTGATCAAAAACCAATCGAACACTTATAGGGAAATTCTGAAGAGACAAGTTGAGCATCACTACACAGCATCCAGCATCCAGGCTCTAAAAGAGGTCGTTCCTGAAGAATGGAAAAAGATAGATGTTGCAATATGTCGCCAGTTTGTTCATTCCATGCCTAGAGGACTTGGTCCTGTCCTTACAAATCATGGAGGTCATGCAAAATATTAGATGTAGTAGTTTTTGTTGTGGGGTGCATTCATTTTTGGTAATGAAGAGGGTAAAACCTTCCGGTGCTCAAGTGGTTAAAAAAAAAAAAAAACAGTAAACAAGATGTTTAATAACTATGTTGAGCTGTTGAAGCTATCAGAGCGACTTTATCCAATATAAGAGAATGTATTTATGATTGAAAAAAACTTCAGAAGGAAAGATGTGAGCATAATTTAATTGAGAATGAAAAAAGTGAATTAGTCTAAAGTAAAAAAAGAGAGATATAACAATCTGATCAAAAGATGCAGAACCGTGACCAAAACCAGCCAAAAAAACAATGCATAAAAGACATGTCTTCAAAAAGGGAAACTCTGATACAAGATGAGATTAAACCTGTGATATGAATAATAGTTAAAGGATAAGTAGATCCACAGCATATGTGCACAATAGAAACAAAGAGGAACAGTGAGGGATAGAAATGGTGCAGCTTGGCATGAAGATGACAACCAGGGAAATCGCTATAAGGTCCCTGGGAGTGTAAGACAGAATGTTTTATGCTTAGAGGAGACATCTGTTTGACACGGGGTCACTCTAAAAATATGAAAAATATTCAAACAAGGTGTCTCCTCTATGCATACAATAAGTGAAGGATGATAATGAAAACACAGACATTGATTCATTAAATATTTGGATATTAATGTGTGAACTGGACTGCTGTCCAGATCCATTAGATCGATTTCCAGGATATTTACCTTGATCTTGCTGGAATATATCTGTGTTGATGAGACTGCTGACTCCACCTTATATTCACATAGCTTGTAAGGGTAGCATCCCTGAAAGTTGAATTTTATTTATCAAGCGAATATATGATCAATTAATAATATGGCCTATCCAGTCAAGCACACTTGGATAAGAAATCATTGAACTTAGCAGTAAGATGTACTGTCTAGGAATACAAATCTACAAATGTTATTTTTCTTACTGAGAAGACCTCCTCACAGGACTGATTTAATATAGACTGTCCACATAGATGATGGTGACTGGTGTGTGTGTGTGTGTGTACTAACACTGTATATATACAGTATTCCAGGACTTCTAACCAACTGTTGGCATGACACTTTTTGGAACAGAATCATTCTATACCGAAGTGCATGCTGCATGACTATGTCCCACCCTTACTTGGGGGGGTGACCACCATCCCCTGCTGTTCCAAAGGGAAAGCCGATGGATCCATGAATTACAAACTTTGGCCCCTAAGGGGCTTAATGAACAGCTAAGACTCAATTGCTTTCTATGATCCTTTGGAACTACTGGGTGACTACCTGTTCGTTTGGCACCCTGATTCATGGAGAAATGATGATGAACATCCAGTTGATGATGTTATTTATAATTGTGTGTTATGACCTGGATCTCTTTGGCGAACTCTTTCACATATACTGTATGTCACATACCTTATCCGAAGCCAAGTACATAAAGAGGCTCCCCTTGCGGCTAGGTGCGCTGATGCCTGATGAGAAGCTGGCAGTGCTGAGTCAGGCAGTGAATAGGACACTTCTGCTGAGCTGCACGAGTAGTAGAGCTGAGATGCAGACAGTAAAGCCCAGGCAGGGCCACCCATGGTGTGGACATTCTGTAGGCAGAGAGAATGTTAGTAAGGCAACCAACAGCAGTACTAGGAACCAGCGAGTGGAAACACAGTCCTTGAAGATCAGCTGGATACTCAGCAGCAGAGGTGCAGAGCGGTAAAGTCTGTGGAACAGGCCGAGGGTCAAACACCAGGTAATCAAGCAGGAGCAAGGTCAAGCAAGCCGAGGTCAGCACCGTGGATCAGGCAGAGGCAGAGTCCTTTAAGCAAGCTGGGGTCAAACACTAAAGATCAGGCAGGAGAATAGTCCAGGTACAAGCCGGGGGTTTTCCAGGAGACAAGTCAGCGGAACAGGGATTAGCCAAGTCACAATGGGTGTTCAGGCACAGACACAAGGTTCAGGAATGCAGGGTAATCTGAAGACAATCCAGCAACTATGTCAGGCAGCCATAGCACTTTTATAGGCAGGAAAGGGTGTTCATTGGACACGCCATGCACGCCTGTGTGCGTGACCGCTCATTCGTGTGTACCTGCGTACCAGAATGCGCCTCTGGTGCTCATTTCTATTCCTGGCAAGATTGCCAATTCTTCAGCCATTTCCCTGACAGTGCCCTCCCCCAAGGGGCAGCCTATGGATGCCCAAATGGGCTATCTTTTCCGGGTGCCTTGTTTGAAGTCCTGTAATAATCTGGGAGCATGAACATTACTGGAGGGTTCCCAAGAATTTTCTTCTGAAGAATAACCCTTGCATTTTATCAGTTATTGTACTTGCCTGCCCCTCCTTCTGCAATCCAGGATGGCCTCCACTTCGAATTCCACTTCACCTTCCACCGTCACTGGAGGTGGTGGTGCTTCTTCTTTTCCCGGGAGGGGCTGGGAACTGCTGGCCTCAGAAGAGAGGCGTGGAAGACCAGATGCATCCTATAGGAATCTGGTAATGCCAGTTCAAATGCCACTGCATTTTTCATCCTCTTGACCTTGAGTGGTCCAATGAATCTTGGGCCCAGTTTTTCCGAGAGGGGCACGACAGTTTGAGATTTGCAGTTGATAACCAAACCTTGTCACCCACCCTGAAGATAGGATTTTCCCTCCTATTATCGTAGAATTTCTTGTAGCTCTCTTGAGCCACCTTCATTGCTTCTCGAAGGTGTTGGTAATTGCTCTGGAGATGTTTTATTTGATTCTGAACTGCCAGAACTGATGCTTCTGGTACGTTATTGGGTAGGAAGGAGGGGTGGAATCCATAATTTACCCATAATCCATAATTTGTGCACTGTCAGTGTTTTCTGTGGATCTATTGTTTTTGTCTTGTGTATGGTGCTTTTCACATTATTTTACTTTTGACGCATGCTGGTGATTGGTCTTGTGTAAATTTTTTTGTGGCTATTTGGTAATTTTTCATTTGTTGCTATGCTGTCCTAGCACATCACTTGTTGTTTTATCATCATGTCATTTTACTAATTATTACTGGTATGTTTATGCCCGGTATTTGCCATTTCTATGGAGGCCATCTTGTGATTGTTTATAATATGTTTTTTTTTCTACTTTGTCTGCATTTTGTCATTTTTATTCAGGTGCTGTTTCTAGATAGCTTTATTTAAGCTGGGGTTTTGTATTTTTTGCTTCTTTAATGGATTATTGTCATTTGCTCCTTTTGTGATCTTTCTTGGCCTCTACCTTGTATGTGTCTTTTTACCTTTACACTGCGTGATGTCATTACTAATGGGTGCAGTTAGTGGGTGGGACTTTGGGTTATTGTTCTGTTCACCTTCATGCTGTAGTGTCTTGAGAAAGATGGACTGAAATGTCCACAATAAAAATGCTGCTGTTTTCATCTATCTCCTCTGCAAGACCTGTGAGTGCCTCTATACCAGTTTTGGATATATACAATATCTCACAAAAGTGAGTACACCCCTCACATTTGTGTACATATGTTATTATATCTTTTCATGAGACAACACTGAAGAAATGACACTTAACTACAATGTAAAGTAGTGAGTGTACAGCTTGTATAACAGTGTAAATTTGCTGTCCCCTCAAAATAACTCAACACACAGCTATTAATGTCTAAACCACTGGCAACAAAAGTGAGTAACCCCTAAGTGAAAAATGTCCAAATTGGGCCTAATTAGCCATTTTCCCTCCTGGTGTCATGTGGCTCGTTAGTGTTACAAGGTCTCAGGGAGCAGATCAATGGGGAGCAGGTGTGTTAAATTTGATGTTATCGCTCTCACTCTCTCATACTGGTCACTGGTTCAACATGGTACCTCATGACAAAGAACTCTGAGGATCTGAAAAAAAGAATTGTTGCTCTACCTAAAGATGGCCTAGGCTCCTTTGGAACTCCCTACCCCAATCAGTCCGACTGTCTCCTAATCTATCCATCTTTAGACGATCCCTGAAAACGTTTCTCTTTAAAGAAGCCTATCCTGCTTCTACCTAATACTCTTTCTTTCTACATGAGCTCATCCCCCACAGCTTTTACCTTTTGTATCAATTGACCCTCCCTCTTAGATTGTAAGCTCTAACGAGCAGGGCCCTCTGATTCCTCTTGTACCAAATTGTGATGTAACTGTACTGTCTGCCTTCATTTTTGTAAAGCGCTGCACAAACTGCTGGCGCTATATAAATCCTGTATAATAATAATAGGCTATGAGTCTGATGAGACCAAGATAAACGTATTTGTTTCAGATGGTATCATGCGTGTGTGGTGGCAACCAGGTGAGGAGTACAAAGACAAGTGTGTCTTGCCTACAGTCAACCATGGTGGTGGGAGTGTCATGGTCTGGGACTGCATGAGTGTTGTCGGCACTGGGGAGCTACAGTTCATTGAGGAAACCATGAATGTCAACATGTACTGTGATATACTTAAGAGGAGCATGATCCCCTCCCTGGGATCAGAGACTGGGCCGCAGGGCAGTATTCCAACGTAACAACCCCAAACACACTGCCTTGATAAAGAAGCTGAAGGTAAAGGTGATGGACTGACCAAGAATGTCTCCAGACCTAAACCCTATTGGGCATCTGTAAGGCATCCTCAAATGGAAGGTGGAGGAGCGCAAAGTCTCTAACATCCACCAGCTCTGTGATATCATCATGGAGGAGTGAAAGAGGACTCCAGTGGCACCCTGTGAAGCTCTGGTGAACTCCATGCCCTAGAGGGTTAAGGCTGTACTGGAAAATAATGGTGGTCACACAAAATATTGACACTTTGGGCCCAATTTGGGCATTTTCACTTAGACATTAATGGCTGTATGTTGAGTTATTTTGAGGGGACAGCTAATTTACACTGTTATACAAGCTGTACACTCACTACTCACTACTTTCTTCAGTGTTGTCACATGAAAAGATATAATAAAATATTTACAAAAATGTGAGGGTTGTACTCACTTTTGTGAGATACTGTATATATATATATATATATATATATATATTTATATATATGACCTTTCTCATAGTTTTGTGCATATTTATTTATTATAGGTAATTCTATTTATTTATTACAGCTATTTAAATGATCCATTCCACTGAATTTTATAATATACAATATTTATGTGTTAAT
The DNA here is from genome assembly GCA_018402905.1 of Glandirana rugosa. Lineage (NCBI taxonomy): Eukaryota > Metazoa > Chordata > Amphibia > Anura > Ranidae > Glandirana > Glandirana rugosa. Next base: position 1,162,762 of record BLSH010201087.1, read on the forward strand.
GTAAGCAGGGCCTTGCAGATATTTTTAACAATTGTCTATGGGGATTTATTTTTTTGAGTTTATATATTTTTGTTTATGGAATAAAGTGATATTGTACTATATTTTCTGGCATCATATACTGATCTAACACAGGCATCATAACAATAAACTGCTTTTTGAATTCCCCTTTTCTTAATTATCTAGCACAACACATGCTTTGATGTAGTAATCATTTGGACTGGAGCCCTCATTCCCCAAGGTTACCCTTTTATTTCTTCGCTGATAAGTAAAACCTGCTTACTTTTAGATATTCTCTACTAGAGAGCAGCTGGTGTTTATTATGATGTAACTGACTTTGTCCAATTTAAAGCTGAACACCAAGCAGATAAAATACACCAATTAATTCAGTTATGTGTTTATTAAAAAAAAAAAGTCCAACTCCAGGCAATGTTAAAATGAACCATGCTGTCCCTTCATACACACTGCAAGGGCGAAGCATTTGCTTGGTTTGGGGTAAGAATAAGCAATAATGTTCACACTGCCGCAGGCTTTCTTTATGAAAGCCGCTTTCCTTTGCTGCTCCTCTGGTCACTGGATCTGACATCACCAGCATTTCTGAATTCTATGTGAGGATGTTGAAGACCCACCTACAAACTTTAAGCCTTAGAAAGCATTGTGGGGTAGGAAGGTCATTGTGAATTTTTAAAACTGACTGTTTTTTTAAAGACAACTAGTGTAAGTATATGCATTTGACTTGGCATCATCCTCTTGTAATCCCTGTATTGAAGCATTTAGACTGGCAGAGGAAGGGACAGCACTAGGAGCCAATGTGGTTTACTGCATGCACATGGATTGACCAGGAACAAACTGACAGAAGGATTAGTATAACAGTCTTCTAATTCTCTTTACTTCTCCAATCTAAAGTTTGGGGGCATGGAGATTGCCAGATTATATTGCTTAACTGCAGTAAAATCAGGTCACCAACCTGGCTGTGTTTTCCGGCAAAGCCCTCTAACTCTCAAGACTGGAAGGATGGAAATACCAATTCTTTGGCAGCTAAAACACTTCCATGATTTGCCTAAATTTCAGCCCTAAAGTGGAACTAAACCCACCAATTTAACTGTTTATAAAAAACAGACATACCTCTGGTGATAACTGTCACAATTGCTAGTGGGCTCACCTTAGCTCTCAACTGAAAGCGGTAGTAAAGTCCATTTTATTGAACTTGTACCTACAAGTAAGCCTATAATAAGGCTTACCTGTACGTAGAGTAAATATCACCTAAATATGCGCCGTTTAGGAGATATTTACTTTAGTAATGTAGGTCCCATCACCAGCTTTATTTACTGTGCTCTCAATGGACAGCGGTCATCATCACATCATCGGTGATCTCATCATGGCTTGGCCATTAACCTGGAAGGATGACCGGGCAAAGATGGAAGCCCTGTCAGCAGTGACAGCTTTCCACTGGAGGGCTTCATTTTATGATAAGTCTTTCATGATGTACTAGTATGTGATGCATCCTAGCACATTTGATGCATACTAGCACATTATGCTCTTAACTTGCAGGGAAGAGATTTTTTTTTTTGTTTTCTTTACTACCTCTTGAACTGAAAAGTCATCAAAGGGCTCACGTATGCAGCACAATGGCAACTGAAGATGAAACAGAGGCTAAGATGGCAGCTTCGTTGGCTGTAAAGGATAGGAGAGTTTAGTTCCACTTTAATTTGAATCTGGCTTTTCTTGAGCTTAAGAAATCCTAAACTGTTATGCACCTTGGATAACATTCAATCACCTCTTCCAGAGCCATTGTCATTATTTACTGAAAACATTAATGCAGCTGACAACTTGAATTCATTTCCTAGTGCACGCGTTGTACCCTTGTGAGCCATCAATCATTACGGAAGTGCTGTGGAAAAACTGAATTACATTCCAATAGCCCAGATGGAATTTCCAGGATAAGACAATATTAACATAGAGCGAAAGAAGTTCTTGCACCTGGAGGACAATATCAGTTTAATTTACAACTGCCACCGCGTGGCTCTGATTGATGTACACTCTACTAGTAATGAATAGGTAAAATGTGTATTGCATTTAAAAGAAAAAAAAAGACCAATTGGAACTTAAATTTTACAACTGTGTAATTTATACGCCTAGTAAACAGATTATAATGCAACACCAGACTATGGCTTTTCTAACTTGTCATATATAATTGTATCTCAACAATACAGATAGATACTCATAACTTGGGTTCAATGTAGATAGATAGATAGATAGATAGATAGATAGATAGATAGATAGATAGATAGATAGATAGATAGATGCAATATAGAAGTTGAGCATTAACCTTTTAAACTTCCTAGATTGTAAGCTCAAACGAGCAGGGTCCTCTGATTCCTCCTGTATTGAATTGTATTGTAATTGTACTGTCTGCCCTAATATTGTAAAGCGCTGCGCAAACTGTCGGTGCTATATAAATCCTGTATAATAATAATAATAAACTTCTTCTTACATCAGCTCTTCTATGAGTTATGATCCTGAATGCTCTCACCCAATATCAAACCATTGAGCAGTCTAGAACTGGTAAAACTGTACTGTGTATATTTCCTTTTCTTTCAATGTTCTTCCTTTGAGAATTCGCTTCAGTCTTTCAATATCCTTGCTGTGTTCTTGGGAAATAAGAGATGTAATGTTCTGCACACCTGGGATTATTTGTTTTTGTGATCTCCTGACAATCATTTTTTTTGGACTGAAATTCCTAATGTGATGCTGTGAGCCGCCAAAAATTTGACCACATCCCTGGACTTTCTTTTTCATGCTTCCTATCCGCTGTTTTGGGATTCGTAGAGTTACATTTCCACCTGTGTTGTGTCATGTTCAGTCAGCTTCTCCTTTCCTTTTGTTGCTGTATTTTACAAGTTTTAACAGCTTAGATTGTAGTGTATTTCAAGCTAATATACATGGGTCATGTTTGAGTATTATGCACAAAATATACTGCACAAATTTGTGGAGTCTTTTCCTTTTTTATTTTTGTTTATTCTAGGTTCGTAATTACAATTTATGTAGCACTTTACATATTGTACATTTACATCAGTTCCTGCCCTCGCAGAGCTTACAATCTAAGTTCCCTATCACTGTTCTGTCCCATTTAGTGTTCTACTAATCGCAGCATGTACGAAATGAAGGGGACTTCTCTGCTCAACAATAACATGGCCCTGCTTATGTAAGTAGCAATATGGTGTTTTCTTTGGTTTTATGCAAGTAACATAGTAGAAGAGTAATAAACATAAAAAGAAAGGGTAGAACAATATAAAATTTAGAACAATTATGTATTCATGCATATTTTATACAGGAACAATTGCTTAAAGGAAACACTAAGTTCTAAAATAAATAGTAACAGCATGGTTTATTCCATCCTTATTCAGAGTTTGGCTACTGACCTGGAACAAGTATGCAGATCAGAAAAGATGGAGAAAGGCCAGAACTCATTATCTGTACTTGTTGCAGGTCAGTGGCTAAATTGCAGCTCAGTGGTTAAAAGTACCAACATGATAATTAGGCACCCAGTGTTTTCAGAAAGAGAAGTTATCAATGCCAGCTGTCATGTTTCTCTCATGACAAATCTTCGCTTCAATACCAGGCACCTTTACCCCCTTCCTGACCAGGCCAGGTTTCAGCGTTCAGTGCTGTCACACTTTAAATGACAATTGCGCGGTCGTGCAACACTGTACCCACATTACATTTTTCTCATAGTTTTTCACACAAATAGAGCTTTCTTTTGGTGATATTTAATTACCTCTGAGGTTTTTATTTTTTGCTTAAAAAAAAAATGAACATTTTGAAAAAAAAGTTTTTGTTCGTTTCTGTCTGAAAATTTTGCAAATAATTAATTTTTCTCCACTAATATGCGCGGATGAGACTGCACTGATGGGCACTGATAGGCTGCACTGATGAGGTGGAACTAATACGCAGCACTGATGTGCGCTGATGAGGCTGCACTGATATGCACTAATGAGGTGGAACTAACATGCACTGATGGGCGGTACTGATATGCAACACTGATAGGTGGCACTGATAGGCAGCACTTATGGGCAATGATAGGTGGCATGGATAGGTGGCACTGATGGGTGGCACTGATGAGCAGGCACTGATGGGCACTGAAAGACAACACTGACTTGCATTACTGATGGGCACAGATTGGCCTCACTGATGGGCATAAATTGGCATCACTGATGGGCACAGATTGGCCTCACTGATGCGCATAAATGCTAAGGGCACTGATTATCTATACAAGTCTTCCCTGTCAGGAGATGCCGCTGATTGGTTGTCCTCTCCTTACACTCTGTCAGGCGTGTCCCAGTGACACAGCGCGCCCGGGATCGCCGCGCCACATGACCCCACAGGTGCACAAGTGCGGTGAGACTGGGCCGTTGTCATATGATGTTGTCCCAGAACAACGAGCATCCCGCCTGCTGTCATTTGTCTATATGGTGGGTGGGAGGTAGTTAACTAATAGACAACTACAACATATATTGTAGGTTAACATTTTCAGGTAAAGTAGGCCATTCACTTTAGAGCTGTGAAATAAGAGCTGTATGTGCTTCTACTTCTGAGATTGCAATATCATGGACAGCTGCTGGCCTCTGGCCAGCGACCATCATCACAACAGCCAACCATTGTAATCATTGGAAGTTTGTTTACAAACAAACCTCCTTAACCACCTGCTGACCACTCAGAGTAAATAAACTGTGAGTGGGCAGCAGGTACAGGCACGATCATGTAAATGTACATGACCGTCCTTCTTTCGGGTGTGGGGCATGCATGCACGCACCCTGCTGACCTGTGCTGTGATTGGACACAGCACGAGTTTGGCAGTTGTTGATTTTAGACAATGATTTCAGCTGAAATCAGCTGATCGGCTGTGTCCAATTACACAATTTACAAAAACACAGAACTCTGTGTAATGTGAACAGAGATCTGGCTGTTTCTTCTCCTTGAAACGCAGGATGAAATACAGCCAGATAGTAAAGTAAAAGCAGCACATATTACACACGGTTGGGCAGACAGTTATCCCCTTGATTGCCCCTAGATGTTAACCCCTTCCCAGCCAGTGTCATTAGTACAGTGTCAGTGTACATTATTATCCCTGATCAATGTATTAGTGTCACTAGCTATGTTAGTGTCCGTTAGTGACCCTCCAAGATAATGTCTGTTAGTGTCTGTTAGCGCTAGATTGCCCGCCACACTATCACAGTCCCACTATAAGTCACTGATCACCGCCATTACTAGTACAGCGTCATAGCTGGATAAATTCCACTATATATACCATAGTTTGTAGATGCTATAACTTTTGCAAAAACCAAATAAAATCCAAATACACTTATTAGGATTTTATTTTTTACCAAAGACATGTAGCAAAATACATTTGGCCTAAATTTAGAAAATAAATGATTGGTTAATTCTTTTTAATAAATATGTTTTTTAACAGAAATTAGAAATGTCTTTTTTTTTCAAAGTTTACAGTCTTTTTTCATTATATGATAAAAAATAAGAAACCCAGTGGTGATCAAATTCCACCAAAAGAAAGCTCTATTTGTATGAAAAAATATATCTGTTACATTTGTGTACAGTGTTGCATGACCGCACAATTGCCAGTTAAATTGGCCTAGTGTTGAATAGCAAAATGCCCTGGTTATGAAGGTGGTTAAACCTTCCCGAGGTCAAGTGGTTAAAGAGAATTCAGATGGAACCTATCTGATTAAACTTCAAATATCTAGAGTCTGGTGTGCTCTTTGTTATTGATGTGTGTGGTGTCATCATATCAAGTTCAAAAGAGCTCTCTAAGACCCTCAGAAAGTTGTAGATTCTTATGAACCCTGCAAGGCCCAGCCCAGCAAGTTCAGCTCAGGCGCTGACTGTTTGATGCTTAAGGAAGTTTGCAACTACACAAAAATGTAATCACAGGCTGTTCAGGTAAGTCTTGCCTGATCAAAGTACATGCATCTACAATTCCACCAGATTAACCTGCATTGGAGGTGTGTTAAGAAAAGGCCTCTGCTGTCCAAAATAAAATATAAGGGTAAGGGTCACAGTTCTTGATGAGAATGCGAGGCCTAGAGTTGCCACCTCATCCCTATAAACCCGAACACATATGAATTACACAGGTTGTTCTGAGGCTAATTTAATGCAGAGAAGTCACCAAGTGAATTTAATTACCACCTTAATCAGCCACAGAACAACCTGTGTAATTAATATGTGTTCAGGTTTAAAGGGATGAGGTGGCAACCCTAGCGAAGCCCTCTGTCCAAAAGTTGAAGCTGAGCTGGAAATTAGTTTTATAATACGATGATCCAAAGCACAGTAGCAAATCCACTACCTAATGGCTCAAAAATAAGAAATAGAAAACTTCTGTAGTCAAAACCCTGATTTGTTGTGGTACAATTTTGAAATGGGCATTTCATGCACGGAAATTCAAAAACATCAACAAACAAAAACAAGACATTTCGAACGGAAAAGTGGTCAAAAGTGTCAGATGTCAGACACGGGTTGGTTGTTATACAAAATGTCTACAAAAAGTAATTTCTGCTACAGGGGCCAATACTGGCTTTTGATACCAAGGGTGTTCTTTTCCATAGTACATAACATTCCACAGTGAATAAATGATTGAAATGGCATTTTTGTCTTGTGTATATCACCTTTATCTGTAGTCAAGGTGTTAGGTTTGCCTGTTTGAATATGTTTTTTAAAAAAAATTAACATTTTCCACATGGTGTACTTTATTTTTCACATGATGGGATGTGGCAATTACACTTGTGTAGGAAAAAAGGCCAACAGGACCTGGATTGTGGTCATCAGTTTTACAAGAAAGATCTTCTTTATTATACCATATCAGTTTACTTTATTTCTCTCCAGGCTTGGTGTATCTTCTTCTGACATTAACCATATTTTATTGTGCGTATGCTGCGTACATTTGGGGATTTTCCATAGTTAGTTAATCAGCGGATGCCATAATGATGTGTGATTTATGCCAGTTTTACGATGATAGATTACACAGTTCTGTTGTATTTGCATTTAATATTTGATGTAACATTATTCTTTTGATTTGCCTGTGAACAGGTTCTACATATAATCTTGTTATTTCACATATGCTGTTTTTTCTAATGCACTGCGTGATCCATTTCACCCTGTCAGTTGCTATTTGGATTGCTTTTACCTTGTACAAATAACCATTCCATTGTTCCCTGTGTGAATAGTATTATGCATTTTTATGTATACAGATTGCATTTCTATTCCTCTAAGTGGTCGTAGACTTTTTGTTTACTTTGTACTAGTACATCTTGTATCAGTCCCTATCTGGTTCATGTGGCAAGAACATTTTCATTTTATGTTATTGGTCTCATGTTCTCCTAGATCAGTGGTTCTCAACTCCGGTCCTCGGGACCCACTAACAGGCCAGGTTTGCAGGATAACTGAAATACATCACAGGTGATATCATTTGCTGCTCAGTGATTGCAGTATTTTAGTCTGCATCTCCCCAAGGTAATACTTAAAATCTGGCCTGTTAGTGGGTCCTGAGGACCGGAGTCCTTTTTTTCAATAGCTTTAGCTGTTCATATTCAATGACTTTTCACCTTCCAGCACAAACAATAGGCCTGTAAAAATGTTATATTGATGTTGTCATTGCATAGGACACAGCCATAGCTCTGATTTAAATGTGGCAATAGCTGTGGTTATGTACAACTGTATTTTCTTATATTTGCTCAACAGAATTACATCTGGACTGAGACTAAAAATCAGCCTTGGCATATCAAACACTTCGGCCAATATTTGCTTACATGATCAAGTCCCATCCAGCTGAACTCCAGGCAGACATATGAAAAAACACATGTAATTCATTTATGTCTTCTGCTTGGTTCACACATTACCAATGATGTGCAGTGAGTTAAAAGCACACAATTTTTTCGCTACTCAACAGGCAGTTAATTTAAAAATGAAGGAGCTGTCACACAGCTCAATGGTCCTGAAATCGCACATTTTTTGACTGCATCACACTGCAACAAACTACAGTGCCTTCCCTCGCAGTGCAATGCGGTGTGGAACACCTCCCTTCAGCAAGGTACGATGGGGTGCCATGCAGAATGGATGAAACCGTCTTAGACCATCAAAATTAGCATGCAATGCTGGCTGTTGCAGTAACATGCAGAGAAATATGTGCGTTCCTACACTGCAACAGTGTGAATGGGGCCTTAAAGTGTATCTAAACCCAAAAACAAAAAAAATATATATAGAGCAGCTTACTAGATTTTAAATGTGGTGGCTGCATCCGTTTTCTTTAATTTAGGCTTTGTTTCCCTTTATTTTCAGCTAGCGATCCAGCCAGTAACACACTTCTTGTTTTAGAGTTTCTCTACTCTATAGAGGGGCAATGGACAGCAGCATTGTCAATCTTGGGAGAAGGTAGTGGTAGATGTACTAGCAGATTTGGATGGACTTGACTAACAAGTTAAAGGCTAAAGCCAGCTGTAGATGGTTCAAACCGGCCGAGATTCAAACCATGTATGGGCAGGCTGAATGTACCCAAGCTGATCGATGGGTACAGCCAGTCTGTCGGATTTTACATGTGATTATTGCTAGTGGCTATTATAGCCACTAGCAATATTCATTGTGTTCTCCCAGCGGGAGGGGGGGGAGCCATCCCCACTGGGAGAACACAGTGTCTCAGTGGGAGGTATTCCCCATCAACACAGATGTAACAATGGGTTAAATTCCGTGTTACATTTATTCATTTATTGACAGGTTCATATATTTACCCTTTCAGATTTGTGGATGAAATACAATAATTAAAACAGCACACAAGTAGTATAGTAATAAAGAGATTTACTTAGCTTTGATTAAAGATGATAAAACAAAGGATAAATTCAGGTTCAGTTTCAATTCCAGGGAACCCCACACTTCTCTGAAGACATCGGAGAATTTCTGGAAAGGGACAGCCTTTTCAGCTTCCAGGCGTATTCACCCTGGACGAGGTTCTGACCACTTTACTATTGTCTAAACATTTTATATGTGAAAGAAAGGCGCGAAAAGCTGGTTTTATCCTGTGCTAACAAAAGAGTGCTCTTGTCCATTGCTAACAACAAAAGTGGTCCTGAGACAAAGTGACCATCTGTAATTTATGCAGGAATTGCATAACTATTCAGTATGTATACGTATATATATATATACACATACACATAAGTAATCACCTTAAGACTACTGTAGTTAATAACAACTAATACCAAGTTCCCTGTAAATCAATTATGAATATAGACCCGCACTACAACAGACTATGCTGATGGGGGAATTGAGTGATTTTCTTTCCTGCAAACCATGGTTCCAGGAAAGAAAATCACTCCCTCTATGGCTGGCCTAAGTTCACCTTTTTTAGGGTGGAACAAGCCTGCCGCCAGTTCCCTTGATCCCCTCTTCAGTGTGACAGCTGGTGGGGAATTTTCTCCCCACACCTGCAGTCATTTTTTGAAAAGAGCGCAGCCATGCGAGGCTTTGCCCACACAACCACGCCATTCATTCACATTTTCCTGTGAATGAATGCACTAAAAGTACCATCAGCCAATGTGGCTAATGGCTTGTAGTTCTGAATGGACTGTGAGGGAGCTGATGAGCGTTCTCCTAGTTCATTCACAAGCCCTGCCGCTTGTAAACAGTCAGCCTGTATGAAGGTGCGGGCAGAAAGCTGCAGGGCTTGCCTTCAGGATCCTGACATTGCACCTCTGATCACAGCCGCAATACTTTCCAGGCTCCTGTAGGAAAAAATAATGAATACATTATTGTTCCTGCAAATATATGTACATTTATTATTTTTTCAGGAAATGTGAACTTATCCTTTAACCAGTTGCCGACCAGCTGCTGTCGTAATACAGCGACAGGTTTGCACTGCTGCACGAATCGCCGTAGCTGTATGGCGGCTCGCACCTGCCGCACGCTCGATGTCCGCCGGCGACCCGCGATTGCCTGTTACAGAGGCAGAACAGAGATCTACCAGTGTAAACACTGCGGATCTCTGTCCTGTCAGGGGACATGTAACAGATCTACTGTTCCCAGTGATCGGGAAAAAGTAGATCTGTCATGCCCCTGCCAGCCCAGCCCCCACAGTTAGAACACACTAAGGGAACACACTTAACCCCTTGATCGCCGCCTACAGTTTAACCCCTTCCCTGCCAGTGACATTTACGCAGTAATCAGTGGCTATTTTTAGCTCTGATCGCTGTATAAATGTCATTAGTCCCAAAAAACTGTCAAAAGTGTCTGATCTGTCCGCCACAATGTCGCAGTTCCGGTAAGAAAACTCAGATTGCTGACATTTCTAGCAGAAAAAAAAAATTAAAATGCCATAAATCTATTCCCATACTTTGTAGATGCTATAACTTTTGTAAACCCAATCAATATACGCCTATTGCGATTTTTTTTTACCAAAAATGTGTAGAAGAATATACCTCGGCCTAAAGTGAGGAAGAAATTTCTTTTTTTTTTTTATATATATTTTTTTTTTGGATATGTATTATAGCAAAATGTAAAAAATATTGGGTTTTTTTTTCAAAATTGTCGCTTTTTTATTGTTTAAAACGCACAAAATAAAAACCGCAGAGGAGATCCAATACCACCAAAAGAAAGCTCACACGACTGTGCAATTGTCAGTTGAAGCGACGCAGAGCCCAATCACAAACAGTGCTCTGGTCGGGGGGTAAATCCTTCCGGGGCTGAAGTGGTTAGCGTGGTTCTAAAGTCAAAATGTGTTTTTTTACCTTAATGCATTCCATGCCATGGGCTCCTGCTGCTGTCAGTTTATCTTGTGAGGAGGGAGTAGGGTCGTAGCTTATTGGTGCTGTGTGTGTCAGTCTATGGATGCTCACAGCACGGCTCGGGAACATTTCCTCATGGGTGCCCCCTTAGCACTCAACTTGCTAAGCACCTGAAGGAAGGAGGAGTGGAGAGTGCCTCAAGAGGACTTTAGAAGAAGAGGTAAGATACCGCTCTGTGCAGTGTCATTGCACACAGCAGGTAAGTTTAACATTTTATTTTTATAGAAAAAAAAAAGTAGCATTTAGTATCACTTTAGCCACTTCAGCCGGGAAGGATTTTACCCCCTTAATGACCAGGCCATTTTTTGTGATTCGGCACTGCGTCACTTTAACTGACAATTGCGCGGTCGTGCGACGTTGTACCCAAACAAAATTGATGTCCTTTTTTCCCCACAAATAGAGCATTATTTTGGTGGTATTTAGTCACCTCTGCAGTTTTTATTTTTTGCGCTATAAACAAACCATTTAAAAATATACATATATTTTTTACTTTCTGCTGTAATACATATCTAAAAAAATGTAAAAAATCTAATTTCTTCATCAGTTTAGGTCAATATGTATTCTTCTACATATTTTTGGTAAAAAAAAAATCGCAATAAGTGTATATTGATTGGTTTGCGCAAAAGTTATAGCGTCTACAAACTAGGGGATAGATTTAAGGAACTTTAATTTTTCTTATTGTTTTTACCGGTAATGGTGGCGATCTGCGATTTTTAGCGGGACTGCGACATTGTGGCAGACAAACCCCAAGTGACACTTTTTGGGGACCAGTGACATTATTACATTAATCAATGCTATAAAAATGCACTGATCAATGTATAAATGACACTGATAGGGAAGGGGTTAACACTAGGGGGCGATCAAGGCGTTAACTGTGTAACCTGGGTGTGTTCTAACTGTGTGGGGGATTGGCTGCCAGGGACATGACAGATATCGTTGTTCCCGATCACTAGGAACAGCAGATCTCAGTGTTGTCCCTGTCAGAATGGGGATCCGCCTTGTTTACATAGGCAGATCCCTGTTCTGCCTCTCTGCACCGCAATCGCGGGTGGCCGGTGGATTCGACCCGCGCGCGCTCCCCTGGTGTGCAGCGGGCGGGCCCTCACTGTCCCATGCACAGACCGACGTACAGGTACGTCAGTTTGCGCAGCTTCCTTTAATTGTATTTTAAGTCAACGGAATGAATATTAATATTTTCCACAGTCCCGCACAGCATAATTCTAAACTATCATATACCAAGTGACTTTCTTCTCCTGTGTACCTCTCAAAAAAGAAATTACTTACAGCTAGCAATAGAGATTGTATGGCAAAACAATGCAAAAATTAAAATAGAGTTCTTCACATGTCACTGTGCATGTCCATTATTGTTATTCATCTACTTGTGCAAGGATCACTCCGGGTTATTTACTAAAAATGGAGAGGGCAACATCCGGTGCAGCTCTGCATAGAAACCAATCAACATTTGGATTTGAGGCTGGGTTCACACTTGTCTGACAAACGGACCGACATTGTGAGCACAAGACGCATTACGTCACAAAATCAATGTTTCCCTATGAGAGCCGTCTTAACTGGTCTGACACAAGTCGGTCCGACTTTGAAAAAGGTTCCTGTACTACTTTGGTCCGACTTTGGTCCTACTTCAGCTCATTGAATATCATTGAAGTAGGATCAAAGTCTGATCCTTGTTCTAACCATCCGACTTGTGACATCCGACTTGATTACAGCAGCAGTAAAAGGAATTTATCTCACACTGGAATTGTTTTGATTGGTCAAAGGACAAGTCACTATCTCAAAGTCGGAGCAAAATCTTATCTTGTTCATTCAAGTCGGATGGAAGTAGGACCAAAGTAAGGCAGAAGTAGGACCGATGTTGCAGGCAAAGTAGGATCAAAAGTCTGACCGTTTTTGCGTCGGATAGTGTGAACCCAGCCTTATTGCCAAAGTTTAATTGAACAACCTGAAGTTAGAACCTGATTGGCTACCATGCACAGCTGCATCAGATTCTGAGTGCTCCAGTTTTAGTAAATCTACCCCACTGTGTCTTTCTTTGTGAGTGTGCTCAATCCACCTCTTTACCTATAAATATTCATCTGCTATATATAACAGCACAAAACTAATTTAAAAAAAAACGAATAAAAGTTCTTCAATATTACTGTGCATGTCCTTTAATATTTCCCGTCCACTTGTGCTGAAACTTCTGTATCTCACTTTACGAATATGTTAATACAATACTGCAAAACCCATCACTAGCATGCCAATACTCTCACCTTCTAGTTCGACCCAATCATCAGGTCTAGTGTGTTTTCCCTTTAAATTGGGTCTGATAAGCCAGGAATGCTGTCCTCTCCACTTTATATGGGTGTCCTCAATCAATCCCGTGGGTTTCCTCCGGGTACTTCGTTTTTTTCCCACACTTCAATGACATGCTGGTAGGTAAATTGGATCCTGTCTAAACTGGCCCTAGTATGTGTATGAATGTGAGTTAGGTACTTTAGATTGTAAGCTCCTTGAGGGCAGGGACTGATGTGAATGTACAATGTATATGTAAAGCGCTGCATAAATTGACGGCGCTATATAAGTACCTGAAATAAATAAATAAAATAAATCTCCATCCTCCAAAATATCCCAGTGGAAATGTATGGGGTGCTCAAAAAAGTATAAAGTATATAGCCCAAGAATAAAAACTAAACTTACATATGAGTATATAGGCAAGTGTGTTGGAAATGGCTCACAGAAAATGATGGCCCGTGCACTTCTGGTCTACGGCAGTGACGTCATAGGCTCCTCCCAAAGCATTGCGTTTATTTTGACATAAGATTTCTATTGCTAGCTATAGGTCTTTTTTTTTGAGAGGTACACAGGAGAATAAAGTCACTTGGTGTATGATGATAGTTTATATTTATAAAATTAGAGTGCAGATATGAAGTAATTTTGACAGCTGCCAGCATAGTCTTGATTGATCATTCAAAAACAAAGTAACATATAGTCCAATATGCAGCGCTAAAAAACAATTGATGTATTATGCTGAAATGAAGAGAAGATTTAGATCCCAGCAGCCTTTCCGTGCAAGAAGAAAGCACACCACACCACGTGAGTAGCCAATCCCCTTACCAGATTGTCTCAGAGGTAGCGCATGGGGTACATATGAAACCCTGGATCCAAGCATCCGCCAATTCTCAAACATCTGATGGTAGGATTCCCTCAAAGCCAGCGCATGTAATAACCTCTAGCTCCAGGACACAACCTCCTCCAATGTGTAACATACAATAGTCTCCACCAATATCGCCACATTTAATGGGGATGAGATGAATGAACCAACATAGTGAAGCCCATCAGATAACCATTAAAAAGCATTTATTGTATATACTCACATTACATTAAAAGATAAAAAGCAGCAACGAACAATTTCAAACAACCGCGGTGAGAATGGGGCGTGCTTCGGCGTGACACGGCGTCACCTGAAGCGTTTCATCCAATAGGATGTCTTCAGAGGCATGCCCGTCAGCCCCAAGCATGCTCATATGTATACCCAATACAGGAAGTGGCGCCTGAGACGCAAAACGTCACATCCGCGGTCCATACAGGAAGTGAAGGACCAAAACATCAGACGTCACTACCTGTAAATGGTGGTCACATGATGTGGACAGCATAGATGGAAAACAGCGCCTGCAACAACATTACGATTCCAATACCGTGCCAGACATCATCATTATCATCCAGTGCTCACATCTTAAACAGATAAAAAATACAGCGTTCCCAACCCTGAAGCATTACACATCAGTGATGGGATTCACCGTGACGATCACTGCCTGAGTTTTTTACAACAATTTAAACCTAATATAAAACATTATATATCAAAAATATATGGTCTATATTTATACTGCGTGGCACTGTGGAAAATATTGGTATCTGTTTGTCACATGTGGGAACGCATAGAGTGTCTGCAGTGGTATTGAGGTATGTAACAGATATACAGTATCTCACAAAAGTGAGTACACCCCTCACATTTTTGTAAATATTTTGTTATATCTTTTCATGTGACAACACTGAAGAAATTACACTTTGCTACAATGTAAAGTAGTAAGTGTACAGCTTGCATAACAGTGTAAATTTGCTGTTCCCTCAAAATAACTCAACACACAGCCATTAATGTCTAAACCACTGGCAACAAAAGTGAGTTCACCCCTAGGTGAAAATGTCCAAATTGGGCTCAATTAGCTATTTTCCCTCCCCAATGTCATGTGCCTCGTTGGTGTTACAAGGTCTCAGGTGTGAATGTGGAGCAGGTATCGCTCTCACTCTCTCATACTGGTCACTGGAAGTTCAACATGGCACCTCATGACAAAGAACTCTCTGAGGATCTGAAAAAAAATGTTGCTCTAAATAAAGATAGCCTAGGCTATAAGAAGATTGCCAAGACCCTAACCTGAGCTGCAGCATGGTGGCCAAGACCATACAGCAGTTTAACAGGACCGGTTCCACTCATAACAGGCCTCGCCATGGTCGACCAATGAAGTTGAGTGCATGTGCTCAGCACCATATCCAGAGCTTGTCTTTGGGAAATAGACACATGAGTGCTGCCTGCATTGCTGCAGAGGTTGAAGGGGTGGGGGGTCAGCCTGTCAGTGGTCAGTCCATACACCGCACACTGCATCAAATTGGTCTGCGTGACTGTCATCAAGCAGACTAAGGACATGGATTACTGGAACCATGTCCTGTGTTCTGATGAGACCAAGATAAACGTATTTGGTTCAGATGGTGTCAAGCGTGTGTGGTGGCAACCAGGTGAGGAGTACAAAGTCAACCATGGTGGTGGGAGTGTCATGGCCTGGGATTGCATGAGTGCTGCCGGCACTGGGGAGCTACAGTTCATTGAGGGAACCATGAATGTCAACATGTACTGTGATATACTGAAGCAGAGCATGATCCCCTCCCTTTGCAGACTGGGCCACAGGGCAGTATTCCAACATAACGACCCCAAACACACCTCCAAGGTGACCTATTGGGCATCTGTGGGGCATCCTCAAATGGAAGGTGGAGGAGCGCAAAGTCTCTAACATCCACCAGCTCCGTGATGTTGTCACGGAGGAGTGGAAGAGGACTCCAGTGGCAACCCGTGAGGCTCTGGTGAACTCCATGCGCAAGAGGGTTAAAGCTGTGCTGGAAAATAATGGTGGCCACACAAAATATTGACACTTTGGGCCCAATTTGGACATTTTCACTTAGGGTTTACTCACTTTTGTTGCCAGCGGTTTAGACATTAATGGCTGTGTGTTGTTATTTTGAGGGAGCAGCAAATTTACACTGTTATACAAGCTGTACACTCACTACTTTACAATGTAGCAAAGGGTCATTTCTTCAGTTTTGTCACATAAAAAGATTTAATAAAATATTTACAAAAATGTGATGGATGTACTCACTTTTGTGAGATACTGTGTATATACAGTTGTGCTCATAAGTTTACATACCCTGGCAGAATTTATGATTTCTTGGCCATTTTTCAGAGAATATAAATGATAACACAACACAAATGTTCTTTCACTCATGGATAGTGTTTGGATGAAGCCATTTATTATCAGTCAACTGTGTTTGCTCTTTTTGAATCATAATGACACCAGAAACTACCCAAATGACCCTGATCAAAAGTTTACATGCCCTGGTGATTTTGGCCTGATAACATGCACACAAGTTGACACAAAGGGGTTTGAATGGCTATTAAAGGTAACCATCCTCACCTGTGATCTGTTTGCTTGTAATTAGTGTGTGTGTATAAAAGGTCAATGAGTTTCTGGACTCCAGAGAGACCCTTGCATCTTTCAATCAGTGCTCCACTGACGTTTCTGGATTCTGAGCCATGGGGAAAGCAAAATAATTGTCAAAGGATCTGTGGGAAAAAGTAGTTGAACTGTATAAAACAGGAAAGGGATATAAAAAGATATCCAAGGATTTGAGAATGCTAATCAGCAGTGTTCAAACTCTAATCTAGAAGTGGAAAATTAGGGGTTCTGTTGAAACCAAACCACTGTCAGGTAGACCAACTAAAATTTCAGCCACAACTGCCAGGAAAATTGTTCGGGATCCAAAGAAAAACCCACAAAAAACTTCAGGACTCTCTGAAAACATGTGGTGTGGCTGTTTCAAGATGTACAATAAGGAGGCACTTGAAGAAAGATGGGCTGCATGGTCGAGTCGCCAAAAAAAAGTCATTACTCTGCAAATTCCACAAAGTATCCCACTTACAATATGCCAAACAGCACAGAGACAAGCCTCAAACCTTCTGGCACAAAGTAATTTGGAGTAATTAGACCAAAATTGAGCTTTTTGGCCACAACCATAAACCCTACATTTGGAGGTGGATCACTGATGTTTTGGGGATGTGTGAGCTACAAAAGCACAGGAAATTTGGTCAAAATTGATGGCAAGATGAATGCAGTATGTTATAAAAAAATACTGGAGGAACTTTTGCCTTCATTAGCCAGGAAACTGCGCATGGGACGTACTTGGACATTCCAACATGACAATGATTCAAAACACAAGGCCAAGTCGACTTGTCATTGGCTACAGCAGAATAAAGTGAAGGTTCTGGAGTGGCCATCTCAGTCTCCTGACCTCAATATCATTGAGCCACTCTGGGGAGATCTTAAACGTGCAGTTCATGCAAGACAGCCCAAGAATTTCCAGGAACTGGAGGCTTTTTGCCAAGAGGAATGGGCAGCTTTACCATCTGAGAAGATAACGAGCCTCATCCACAAATAGAACCAAAGACTTCAAGCTGTCATTGATGTTAAATGGGGCAATACACGTAATTAAGACCTGGGGGTATGTAAACTTTTGATCAGGGTCATTTGGGTAGTTTCTGTTGTCATTATGAATTAAAGAGTAAACCCAGTTGATTGATAATAAATGGCTTCAGCCAAATACTAACCATGAGTGAAAGAAAAGTTTTTGTGTTCTCATTCATATTCTCTGACAAATGGCCAATGAATCATAAATTCTTCCAGGGTATGTAAACTTATGAGCATAACTGTATATATATATATATGTGTGTGTATGTATGTAAATATGTATATAATTTGTATTTTTCCACTTTATTTTCACTTCATTTCATGGTTGGTGGTGCTTAGTTTTATTGAAGTCAGTACACTCATATCATAGTGATTGCACTAAGGTTTTTTATATATTTTTAAACATGTAATGTGAGTGGTCTATTGATTTGCACAGGGCTGACCTCATCGGTGTGCTGCTGCTCTATTATTTTCCAATCAGTTAGATTAAACTGCACTGCTTTACTTACATAAAAGGTCAGTTAGGGCCCTGGCTATGCTGTCTGAACTACAAAGTGGCAAAAAAAAAAAGTTTAGGTGGGAATTTAGCTATTTGCCTCAACTTCAGCTTCGTAGTGGAATTACAGGCAAAAACTTTTATACAATCTGTTAAAATACACAGTATACTGTATGTGAACTTTACTACCAGCCAAAGGATTTCTAATGCTGTTCAGCTAATCTTGTAAACCAGTGTTCCCCAACTCCAGTCCTCAAGGCCCAGCAACAGGTCATGTTTTCAGGATTTCCCTCAGATGAATCAGCTGTGGTAATTACTAAGGCAGTGAAACTGATCAAATCACCTGTGCAAAATAATGGAAATCCTGAAAACATGACCTGTTGGTGGGCCTTGAGGACTGGAGTTAAGGAACACTGTTATAAACCATATATCTCTACACAGCCAGTTTTTTCTAACTGATAATTGCTGCTTCCAGTGTCATTCTTTCCGTCCAGTCTTTCCATTGGGGAATGAATCACCTTTGTCAGCTATGCCCAGTAAGCAGACAGGTAAAGCAGAAACTGTCAGAAAATGGAACCAGTGAATATCATGTCTTTGGATGTCATAGGATGTGTTATACCATTCTTATTTAATCAGGTAAGGAGCCGTGTTCCCAGTATGATAATCTGTATCAACCAATTTGAATGAATTTAGCAATTATTTGTCCCCATTAAACAAAGTTTCTATTAGCAGCTAGAGGTATCTGCAGGTTGACCGATGTTAACACAGTCCTAAAGTATATTTACAGCCAAAACTTTTTTTGGGGGGTTCTTTTGCTATCTGCGTCTCATTGGGGAGATTTCTCTTCACTTCCTTTCCTATAGACACAACAGGAAATGAGAGGAAAGGATGGGTAGGTTTCGCTAGACTAAATAAATTGTCCTTCCATTCTAGCGCTATGAATAAAAATAAAGACCACACAAACACAATTAATTCTAATATGATTACTTTATTTCAATATCTTTAAAAACACCATAAAATGAATGTTCACTACTTTTGCTGGGTAAACCTACATAGAGAAACAAATGGGACTATGACGGCAATGAGAGCTGTGGGCTGCAATGCCTATCTTTTTCACAATCCGTACACATTATTTTGTGTTTAAGCCCCCATGATTCATTGCACTCCATTAGTATATAATGCTATCACATATTAAATGGTTGTGACTTTAACTAAGGCACATATTAACAAGCTGGGTTTTAATGGCAGCACTGGTACCTTGGTATTTTCTAAAATATGCAAGGTTTTGTTTTGGTTTTTTTTAAAAAAAGAGCTGTAAAAATAAAGAAACCCCATTAAATAAAGGTCAATATAATGTACATTTTTACTTCATTAGGAGAAAATAAAACAGTGCAATTCAGAAGAGCTGTTTGGTGCACCACTGTTTATCAGTGCCCTCGCTATAGAGATGTTGTCATTTCTAGTAGTTGGTTAAATGTCTTAATTTAAACTACGATAGTTAGTCTATTTCTGCAAGGCAACACTATACCAGTGTAGCAGATTCAAAAGGTTACTGAATCACTTGCTTTTTACTTGCCTTGCTTGTATAATGTTTCTAGAATAGACTATAGATTTCAGCCTGAGTTGTGTCAAGTGTAAGCAGTAAGCTCTGTGTGTGTATCCAGTACTCAGGATAGCTCGGAACGTCCTAAAATACCCAGTCTCTCTCACTGTTTCTCTCCTCCCATATTATGGCAAGGACAGAGCTTCTAGTCCAAGTTTCCACCACCTTGTATCCAGAGGCGGCTCTAGGCTTTGTGAGGCCTTAGGCAAAACCTAGACATGAGGCCCTACTCATGCCCATAATGGGAAAAATAATTAAAGCGATAAAAAAATTATCTTTATAAATTGCATATAGAGCTTTAAAGGGCTGGTGTCAGTGTCAAATTAGGTGCTTGCGAGGCCCCTGTGAGTGCAAGGCCTTAGGCGACTGCCTAATTTGCCTAATTAGAGAGCCGCCTCTGCTTGTATCTTTACGAGCTCACCATTTCCCATTTTCACGTGCAGAAAATTGCCCTTATACCCTGCAACCCTCTCCAACTGCTGTCTCTACCTAGTATGAAAGAAAAACATGCATGTGAGAGAGAATGGATGTTACTTAAAATAAAATCATAAAATGCACCTATATATCAACCCAAAGCGGCAAGAAGCAAACTGATAAATTCCTGAAAGTGATAACTATTGCTTATTAATTATCTTTCTTTTGGGTGTCCATGTTGTCTGGCCAGGCAACGCATTGAACCTCATAGTGGTCACTGTGATGTTATAACATTTTGGTTCACAGGTAGAATTCACTTTGCTTTATGATTAATGTTGTATTAGAATGTAGACAGCAGGGTCCATCACCGTGTTTTCCATCTTCCTATTTATCATTTTTATTTATCTGGTACTGGTGACACAAATTATCTACGGTCACAGCTCATTGGCTCTAAGTGACAGATTGTTTATATCTATATCAGTTGTTACGAATAGTAGTAGTGTTATTGATAATGGCACTTCAGGTTACGAGGCAGGCTATATCATTTTTGGTAGACGTCTTGGTAGCTTCAACGCCTGGCCATAGGAGATGATGACCGGCTGTCTCGTCCTCCCTGCAGAAAAACAAAAACCAGAGCAAATGGTCAGTGTTCTGTCCTGCAAGTGGTGTTTCATAGCTGAGTTGTATGGTAAACAAATAATATTATTAGGTTGCAAATTTAATAGGACAGAAAGGCATTAACATACAGAAGTTCTAGGAGAAATATATGTTTTTTTATATTTCTAATGCTTACTGCATCATATTTTCAGAATTCTACTTTTAATACAGAGCCACTAGAGGGCACCTCGCTCTGAATGTCTGTATTGTGTCCTCGCTGAATCATTACTAATGAAAAGTACAGAAGGAGCTACCCAAAGAGGATGCTATTCCCCATAATACTAAAAAATCCATCATATGTTGCATTGTCAAGCCAAAATCAGGAGCAAAAACGATCTCCATGTACTGTTCCTGCAGGTACCAGACAGCCCTCCCTATGAACTCTGTATTTTAATTTAAATTAGACTCTTCCATGAGTATTCAATTTATGTTTTATATAGGTATAAATTGTATGCTGAAAAACTCCTGTGCATGCATGCTAAATCAATTTTAAACCATGCTGCGCCATGGCATAGGTGCACATCAAGTGAACCAAGTTCTTATAATTTACATTATTGCTTTGAATGTCTCTGGTGAGTTTGTACAACTGTTCTGAATTTTGTTAAAAGAGGGGTAGCATGAATTTGTACACTTGCACCATGATGCAGTTTCCGTGCATTCACCATAGCTTTAGTAAATCAGCCCCACTATGTCTGAGACGGATCAGCGTTACTCAGCAGCACTGCTAAATCTGTTAAATAAATTCTATTCCAGGTTACCAATAAATATTGCAGATACGGGTGCAGTCAAGGTACATACAGTATTTATTTTAAATTATTTATCTTTTTCTTTCTTTTTTTTTTACTCAACCTCTGCTCCTTC
This sequence comes from Glandirana rugosa, assembly GCA_018402905.1. NCBI lineage: Eukaryota > Metazoa > Chordata > Amphibia > Anura > Ranidae > Glandirana > Glandirana rugosa. The sequence goes on from BLSH010201087.1 coordinate 1,184,413, forward strand.
TTTTCCCAGCAGTATTTTAAATGTTCTTTCTTTTACTGCTGGGACTGGCTGTTATTTCTGCGTGTAAAGATAGCTATAGTTCTTTAATATTTATTAGCCAAAGCAGACCATGATCCGGTGAATATATGATTGCGCTCCTAGGAGGCAATTGCCTATAAAACACAGCTACTTATTGGGAACTACTATGAAATCCAAATACTGGTAATATGTGTTTCAATTACTTGCCAACTTTTAAATATAGGCTGAACTACAAAAATACTTGTGCTATATCCGTAGAAACAAGCAAAGAATATAAGTGAAGATAAAGAGGAAAAATACTAAATTAGCACTCATATATGCAGTCATGTATTCACAGACGCTAACCAGAGCAACAGTATGTTTAACGACGCAAAAACTTTTAGGGATAGCCAACCGTACACACACCAACCCGCTATTCACATGCACTCGTGAAATATAGTTTTTGACTTAGTTTGTAAATATTCCTGGGAGATTGTTGTACTAATACGTTACTCTTATAGCATTATTTAACCCCCCCCCACACACACACACACTTTTTTTTAGCATATGCATTTTTTTTTTTACGTTTTTTTTTTTTTGTTTTATAGCAGAAAGTATTTTTTTTTTACTGTTTCTCATCCTCAGCAACTCTATGTTATGCATTGTGAGGACTGTTTTATATTTGCTCTTTTCAAACTGCAGATTTTAGGATGCATGTAAAATTTGTTTTCTAAATATGAACAGACTGTCATTATTCCTAATGCTAATCAGCACAATTCTACAGATTGGAATATATAAATGGGAGTCATTTTAAAATTGTGGTCCCACTCTAATTTCTGAGTAAATGTAGTATTTTGCATATAATTCAGAATATAATTAATTGAATCTGCTTTCCAAATATTCTTCTCTCCAACATAAAGTCCTAAAGCAGATAGGCTGTTGCTACTGCGCCAAACAATATACTTGGATTTTAGAATGACAGATTTCATTGGCCAAGTGTACTTTAAAACACAGCCAAAGGCAGAACTTGCCAGACTCAAGCAATAACTCAGCGCCATCTGTGCTAATGTTTCATTTTAAACAAAATCTTTGTATAAAGTGTCAAACACACATAATATTTAACAAGGTAGCAGCAAATAGGTCTGATAATGCTGGTGACTTCTGAAATTCAGCTTGTTTTACTGAAGACGCAAAGATGCTTGGTCAATTAGACCCTTGTTTGTTTTGGTCATTTACAATATAACAAGTTTTGCCAGTACAAATGGAAGCAGATTGACAAGACATAAGGAGGCTTCAAATATATTAAATTACATAGTCTGGTTGAAAAAAAGACACAAGTCCATCTAGTTCAACCAATAAAAGGGGAAAAAATCATTTAATATCATACCCACAGTCAGAGGCATAACTAGAACCTTCAGGGCCCCGGTGCAAGAAATTATGAAGGGCCCCCCTGACCCCTGGCAAGGGCCCTTCCCTCTTCCCACTGATCCTGGGGCCCTTTACTCCCACTGTGGGTCCCTTTATTACGGTCCTACCGAATAAACGATTAGTTGTGTACCGAGTCTCCCATTCATTCAGAAACAGATGTATCGTAAAAACCGTTTACTATGCTTCAGTTATGAGTGAACCAATTGGTACCAATCACTGACTCAGAAAAGGAAGGAGCCGGTAAATGACAAATTTACAGACGCGTTCCCATCTCTCCATCATGACACATCTTCTACAGCAGCTGGCAGGAGAGAGGAGGGGGGAAGACAGCAGCTCTGTGGGGGGCCAGGGAAGCACACAGGGACACTGGAAACAGCAGAAGACAAGTAAACTGGATAGGAGGGGCGACAGGGGCAGCATATAGAGGAACCAATCTCCTCCATTAGGAGGAAAATGGAGAAGATTGGTTGCTCTAAATGCCGCCCCCGCCATCCCTCCTATCCAGGTGTACAAGGGAGGCACACAGGCCCCCTGGAGCACGGGGCCCGGTTGCAATTGCAACCCCTGTAGTTACACCCCTGCCCACAGTTGATCCAGAGGAATGCAAAATCCCCAGCAAAGCATGATCCAATTTGCTCCAGCAGGGAAAAAAATTCCTTCCTGACCCCCCAAGAGGCAATCAGATATTCCCTCTACCTATAAATGTTAGTATCCAGTTATATTATGTACATTTAGGAAAGAATCCAGGCCTTTTTTTAAAGCAATCTACTGCGCTGGACAGAACCAGCTCTTGAGGGAGTCTATTCCACATTTTCACAGCTCTTACTGTGAAGAAACCTTTCCGTATTTGAAGAATAAATCTCCTTTCCTCCAGACGTAAAGAGTGCTCCCTTGTCCTCTGTGATGACCTTAATGAGGCCACATAGGTAATGCTATTATTAAACTAGCAACATGTGGGCATGTACTGAATGATGGTAGTGTATAATGGTGGGGTATATACTAGGAAATGAAAAAGACAAAACTATTTTTAAACATGAAAAAGACAAAACTATTTTTAAACATGACATGAGTTGATTTCAAAAGCAAATCTGCAGCTGTTCCAGCCATAAGTAACTTCTGGTGGCATTGTAGCATAGGTGCCTGTCCAAAGAAATATTATCTACTGGTAGCCCTCTCTGGAAGGAATACATCTAAACTTACTCACTGGTTCATGCTCCTTCACCATTTCCCCTCTACAAGAGACACCTCAGTAAAGTTTTGGTGTCAGAGCTTACCCAGGATAATGTCACTACCTCCATGGGCCACTTGGGCCCGGGTACTGTCACATGGGGGGAGATCACATACGCCTTCATACCCAGAAGCGCCTCGTGTTACAGTTATTTCACAAAGGATAGGATGGAGTAGGGAGCCTGAGAAGGAGCACAGATCAGTAGGTATAACATGCTAGATGTAGGTGTACTATTAGCAGACACTGTTACTTTGCCTTGAATGTGCCTCCTCATATCTAGTGTACTAAGAAAAAAAAACATTCAGACCTCTTATGGGCACTGTGTAGACAACCCTTATTGTTCTTTTCCCCTTTTATTAGCCAGTGAGGAAACCCAAAATACTTTATAGCCTAAAGTAACTTGAAAACAAGGAAAGGGTGGACTATACTGTGACCATAAGTAAGGATGGACTAAGGCATTTTCACATAACAAAGGGATAGGAATGCTGGAGATACCACTGGCCTAACATGGCCACATGGCCTTTGTTTTGGGAAAGTCTTCCCCTATCTTTTTTAGCAAGTCAGCAGTGGTTAAACACATCAAGGTTGGTTTTTGGTGGAGGCATGATTGTATGCATTCTTTTTTGGCAAATATTAGTGCAGCTTACAGTTTTTATATTTTTGATGAAGAGTGGAGATGGGCTGTGGTAGCCAGCACTTGGGTTGTTCCATGTGTGATGAGAGGAGCAAGTCTTGAGCAGAGCCATGGGTTTGGGTATGTTCTAGGCTCAGCTAACTACTTAAAAGATCCCGTGTAAAAGCTCCTTGTTGATGTTGCTTTTATGTACACATTTATTTCACTTTGTAAAAAAAAAAAAATAAACATGTACAGTACCAACAGCCATCAGACATCTTCATGCTATGAAAATGGTTTTAACAAAAGGTAAGCTAATGCATGGTACATACGGTAAGTTACTGAAGAGCCTGTGAGGAACTTACTTTACTAACTATGCAATGTTAGCACAGCAATCTCCCTGCTGTGCAATTGTGTTCTGACAGGGGGACCGCCCCTCCGCTAGAGCACACCAGTGCTCGCAGCTATTGGATGCCAATTGGCTTCTGGTTTTTCAGCATGCCCGTTCAACAGAAGTAGGACAGGCTGCTGTACACACTGGCCGAATGTTGGCTGGTTTCTGTTGAACCAGCCAAAATTCGGCCCATGTGTACCGCCCTTAAGACTAGAGATCAGCAAATTGGACAGGGAGAACTCACGATGTACAATGAAATTATGTATGTTTAGCAAACATATGTCATTTTGGCATCTGTAGGGCATCAAATTCTAAGAAAGGTTTTCAAAGGGAAGAGATGCGGCAGGGACCAGTCCAGCAAATGGTGCAGGATTGGGTAAGTACATCTACACTAACAAGTCCCCTAGACCTAAACAAGCAATTAACCCTTGCAGTCTGGTCAAAGTCCCACTGCAAGGGGTAATCTTCAACTTTCCTGAATTTAAGCCCCGTACACATGTCGGGAGACATCAGCCTGTTCAATAAAAACCGGCTGACATTTGGCCCATGTGTATGTGCATGCCAAAGGAAAATCATCAGCCGACTGGCTCCCGGAGTGTTTTGGTAGGGAGGCCATCCCCCTGTCAGAACACAACAGCTCAGGGGAGAGATTGCTGTACTAATGTCGGATCGTTAGTACAGCGGCTCCGTCCTGAGCTGGCAGTTTTTTTTTTGTTCAAATCAAAAAGACTATTAGTGTGTACCAGGCTTTAGGCTTTAAGGCAGGAGCCTTAGGCATGCAAGCAGATCTGGCCAACCAATCCCTTTAAATGACATTGATAAGGATTATAATAGGCAAGGGAAACTGCCACATTTGCATTGTCTGTACTGGCATGGCCCCATCATACACCAAGTGCCTACAATACATCATCCATTTTGAAGTTGCAGGCAACTTTCCTAAAGGAGCATGAAGGTTGTTGCCGCTAGCTGCCATCCTAGTGAGAAAATGAAATTATTTTTTTCCCACTGTTTTGTCTGATTTTGTCAAGAGATAAACAATATAAATTGCACATTTTAAATAAAAAGTCCACTATAAAGTGCTGCGTAATAGTATGTTACTGAATTTGTGAAAGATAATAACTAAAATAATAGGAAAAAAAAGATCGGTAATAGTTGGTGACGAGTAAAGACAGCAAGCGCTGGCTCCTTTATGTCACTAAAATTACAATAATTTGTTGCATCTATTTTTTTTTTACTGTGACAGGTTTAGCAGTGTCATAGTGATTAGCAGTCACAATTGCAAAGTATTTAAGAGATTCATTTTAATTTCATTGATGTTGTTTTTGCTATCAATTTACACACACAAGCAGCCAGTGTTGGCTCTTTGGAATTATTAAAAAATAAAGAATCTTGTGAGAAAACATTTAGAAATACAGTTTTATGTATGAGGATTTGCATAAAATATCTATTGCAATATATTATACCATATTGTACATTAAAATACATCTACCACTTGCTAAACTTTCTAGCTAACCTAAAAAAAAAATAATTAAGAGCAGGAATTGCCAGCAACGTCATACCTTATTGCTGCAGGAAGCCAACAGTACAGAATTTTTCATTTCTGAAAAAGTTGGCAACGAAAAGTGGCCCCATAGTACTGCCGAAAGTTTACCTATTAGAATGACCTACATTCCATCTGGGCTGGAGGGTTTGGAAGTATGCTGCAAGTATGCGTTGGCACTACTGGGTTCCTGCACTTAATATCTACAGCAATCTGTGATTTTTTTTCTATGACATGCTACATAATAAAGCACATTTTTATGAATTTAACAGTTAAGACCTTCATTCCCATTTGATCCTTCATTAACCCATATTTAACTATAACTAGCCCTATTGTAATCCTTGCTCCCCTTATCTCCCCTCAGTTTAAACTGTTTTGCATAATTCTTTCCTATTTGTAGACAAACTTTTTTCTTCTTTGTTCAATTTGTTTATTTTTTTTGTAGTACCACTTAAACAATTGTGTTGTTAGAAGCAAGGTACTGTGGGCTTGATTTACTAAAGCTGGAGAGTGCAAAAAACGGTGCAGCTTTGCATGCTAGCCAATCAGCTTCTAACCTCAGCTTGTTCAATCAAGCTTTGACAACAAGGCTGGGTTCACACTTCCCCGACAAACGGACCGACAATGTGAGCACAAGTCGCATTACGTCACCAAATCAATTCTTCCCTATGAGAGCCGTCTTAACTGGTCCGACACAAGTCGGTCCGACTTTGAAAAAGGTTCTTGTACTACTTTGGTCTGACTTTGGTCCTACTTTAGCCCATTGAATATCATTGAAGTAGGATCAAAGTCGGATCCTTGTTCTAACCATCCAACTTGTGACATCCGACTTGGTGATTACAGTAGCAGTAAAAGGAATTTATCTCACACTGGGATTGTTTTGATTGGTCAAAGGACAAGTCACTATCTCAAAATCAGAGCTAAATCTTACCGTGTTCATTCAAGTCGGATGGAAGTAGGACTGAAGTAGGACCGATGTTGCAGGGCAAAGTAAGATCAAAAGTTCTGACCGTTTTTGTGTCGTATAGTGTGAACCCAGCCTAAAACCTTGAAGCTGATTGGTTTCTGTGCAGAGCTGCACCAAATTTTGCACTTTCAAGAGTTAGTAAATCAACCCTTAGGCCTCATACACACGGACATTTCTTAAAAAATAAACAAAACGTCGGGCCCGACGTCAAGGAAAAAAATCTGTGTTTTTCGGCGTTAGTGAGCGTTGGTGGGCGTGGGCGTCAATAGGCGTTTTTTAAAAAAAAATCATCCCTCTGCTATTTTTCAACCTGAAAACGTCGGCTACAAAAAAAGCCGATTAACGCCGGTGCGGCGTTAGCTGGCGTTTTGCGGCGTCGGCGTCAAGAACCGCCAAAACTTTACAGCCTCAGAACGCGCTGGCCATGGATTCTAGTTTCAGCTCACTAACGCCGATGCCCTCTACAGCTCAAAAACATCGGCGTTTTTATGGGGCCATTGACTAACATGGAGAGCTGAAAAAACGCCAGAAAACGCCGGAGTCAAAAAACGTCTGTGTGTATGAGGCCTTATAGGTCATACTGGAAAAATGTGTAATTTGTTCTTACTTTTTTGTCTTGATAATACATAAAAAAATACAGTAAATATATAAAATATATTTTGGAAGAGGGTGCCCCAAAAGAAAGCTTTGCGTGTCTCTAAGTGACAATATTTTAATCTAATCAATAGAGCCTTACCTAAAATATAAACATTTCTCTGGTCCATAAAAGAACATGTAATCAGCAATGAGCAAAAGCTTTGCTTATTGCAGAGTTATTGGTTTCAGTCAGTGGGAGCATGCTGGACTGCCACAGAGAAACTGCTCCCAGCAGCATGCTGTCCAGACTTAGAACTTTGTGCTGCCACTGGAGTTGATCTTAAAGCGGAGTTCTGGCCGAAATATTACTGTTAAGATAAAAATACCCCTAGAATACTCATGCCTCGTGCAATTTAACAAAAGGTATGCTGTAAACTTTGCCCAGTTTTCTATTTGTGCAGCATCGTTTTCTTACTTTGTGAAGTTCCTGCACAGTGCAGCCATCTCCACTGTGGGCATCTGAAGCTGCAGTGTCCTTCTTCCTGGATTCCGTGCATGCTGGCTACCCAGCATGCACCTGCCGATCTCGCACATGTGCAGTGTGGTGCAATCTTGGTCAGCTTGACAGCACAGCTCCAGTACAATTTAACATTGGCTTCTATGGAAAGTCTTGGTCAACGTGACATGACACTAGAGCAGTGCCATGTCAAGCTGACCAAAATTTTCCATAGATGCCAATGTTAAATGTTCCTGGAGCCGTGCCATGTCAAGCGGACCAAGATGTTCCATAGATGCCAATGTTAAATATTACAGGAGCAGTGCCATGTCAAGCTGACCAAGATCTACCAGGAGCCAGTGCAAAACCGGAAATGACGTACAGCGCCATGTATAAATTGCCAATTCATTTTAAGGATGCACATTAGTGCTGCATGGTGAGGAGAGAAAAATGTGGGTGGAACTCCATTTTAAGACCAGTGCAGAGCATTGATTTCCTGCATACTTTAATTAATTGCACATTAAAAAAATAAACTGCCATTGGGATTTACCAATATGCTATTAGCATGGTCTCTGTTAAAATATCTTTATTATATTTTCAGTTTACATACAAAAAAGAGTTTACTTCTACATCACCAGAACAGCTGAGTAAGCATCTTTTAACATTTATAGCTGTTGGGTCCTTTAAAGAAAGTGCACCATTACTTTGCAGCAGGGTATTTTTGATAGCGTGAAATAACAAGCAATCCTGGAGAATACCAGCAGGTAGGAATGCCAACCAGTAATGGTATCGAACAACAATAAAAAAACATATGAAAGCTATCATCATCCTGGCAGGTACTCAGAGGCAAAGCAAAAGGCATTTATAAAAAAATGTACAACGTTATCCTGCCATGAAGATAAGAGTATACAGTATAATGGTCTAGCTATTCAGTCTGAATTTTTTTTAAAGCATGTGACACCAAGGTATATTCAAATTCGATGAACTTTGTGGAGAAGCGTTATTTGCAAGATGTCTAACTGGGTAATTGAATTATTCACAAAACAGACAAGATTAAGAGTCTTTGTACTTCACAGCTATGAGGATTTTGTACTAAGTCCTACATGTATAAAATTAATTCACATACAATGTACCCCTGCTGTGCCAACTCCTTAAGACATAAAATATTGTGTCACATAGATGGGCCAGTTTTTGTTATCACTAATTATGTATTAAAACATTGACAGCAGTCAGGAACAAAAGGTTAATATCTTCATTCCCTTTTCCATTGCTGATAATTTGTTTAGAAGTTCATATTTCAATTAAATAGGATGTAAATGTGTCTGTTCACATACAAGATGTGTTGCTGGTTAAAGTTACCCACTGGCCTACAACAAATGTAAAATGAGAAAAAACTAAAAAACAAAATACAATTATTTTTTTTATATTACACTCCATGTGGATCTACTTGATCAGCATATTGTGTAATAACTCCTTCCTATTTGTAAATCAGAAAGGAAAAAATATGGCTCAGGTACACATAATAGCCTAATGACAATCTACTCTATCATTATTAAGATTCTTCAGACCTAATTTGAATTTGGCTTTGGTGTTAGAGAAATTTGACTACTGTCCATGATACTTTTTTTATTTGCACTAACATAAAATTTTTCAGGACAAGCTTTCGAGGGAAGGCCCCTTCTTCAAGGTCCAAGCAGTACTCAAGGTCCAAGTGGGTAGTGTTTGGACCTTGAAGAAGGGGACATACTCTGAAAGCTTGTCCTGAAAAATTGTATGTTAGTGCAAATAAAAAAAGTATCACGGACAGTACTCAATTTTGTCTGGGACAATTGCACTAATACGGCTACAATCACCTCAAGCTTTGGTGTTAGCAACTAAGACAAATATATGATTGTGTATAACACAGGCAATATGGAAATAATAGACTCATAGGCTCGGTAATAGAATTGATATCTGTAGTTACCAGTTTAAAGATCCTGGACAGGGTTCCTTGACCGTCTCTGTGTGCATCCTTGTATCCCTTGTGGGATGATTTGTGGTGTTCATAGTACCTGGGACTGGATCCTCCATAGCAAGTCTTATGCCCTTCTCCACCCTACGTTTAATATAATAGACACAATTTAGAAACATCATTTTTGTAATAAGCCATTCCAGACTCTAGTAGCGCAACTGAAAACAATAAAGAATAACCTTAAACAAAAAGTAAACATATGTGTTAAACTGGTTATTGTAGATAAATCGAAAAATGAAACAGAAATCTACCAGTATTTCAAATCTACCTGCCTATGAAATGTTATAATTGGAGGCTGCCCAATTTACACCAATCATATAAAAAGCGAAAAGGGCACCATGAGTTTCTGAGTGGTCCAGATAAAGTTTATGGCACACTAGAGAGGTGCCTATATTTAATAAAAAATTCTACACCAGCCGGCTACTTAATGACAGAGTCCAGTGCACCCCTCACCCTGTCTGTCTATCAACTAAGGTCCATGGCACATATTTTTTCTTTTTTTTACATCATCATCATTGGGCATTGCATTACCTTAAAATGCACCTATGATCAGAATATGTTTTTTTTTTTTTTTATATATATAAATGAAAAAATACCAAAAATTTTGAAAAGAAAACATTATTTTCTACTATAGAACATATCCAATAGAAAAATGAAAAAATCTAATTTCTACATCAATTTAGGTTATAATTTATTCTGCTACATGTTTTTGGAAAAAAAAAATCCCAGTAAGTGTATATTAATTGGTTTGTGTGACAGTTAAAGCGCCTACAAATGAGATATATACTGGAATTTGTATTTATTAAACTACATATTCACAAGCAGTAAAGGTTTTAACACAAGCCATTCCTAACCCTTCTAGATGTTTGAGGACTCAATCACACTTGCTGCACCTTGTTCCTGATGAGGACATAGTGCAGCTGCACACAGCTCCATGTGGCTCCAGCTGCATAAACAAACAGCTCATTCATATAGGCCACAGTGCATGTGTGCATGAGGCCTTAAAGGTTAGAAAGCCCTACTGGTGGTTTACATTAGAGGGCTGACAGCCTGTCAAGATCTGCTCTCAAGAAAAAAGCTGTGCCTGTGTTGTGAATTTTGAAAATGTATTTCTCTACAATGCTTATAGACGCAGAGATGAATTATTTAAAATACATTTTCTGCTTGTTTAGAATAGTTAAATATGTTAGTGTGCATGATCTGGGCACAGGTACATTTTAAAGTTGGAAGTATAATGTGTTGTATATTAAATGGCATCCCATTGCACATACATATTACAATAAAATGTATATGTGTTTTATGCACACATGTGAGCCATCTTTTAAAGGGTCACCCACTTTAAACCTTATTTTGTTAATCTAGGAAGAAATATCTTTTGCTCCCACTAACAAAAATACTGAAACACTTATTTCACTGGCCAGCAGCTTATCACTGTTAGATCCCTGTATTTGGGTCACCAGCAGACATTTATGTGTCAGATGGTCTATCAAGTAAGACAAGTGACATTTGTTAGCAACCCACTACCGCAATATATTTGAAAATGAATACATATTATGTCTTTGTATATCAGCAATGTCAATATGATTGCTAAAGTTCTTGCTGTGCATACATCCATGATTGTATTGTTCATTCAGTCTTACAGAATGAATGCTTATATGTTCAGTCAAGATGTCCTAATTAGGTCTCTATCATAAACTCTGTAAAAGATATTTAATCTGCAGCAAAGCATGGGATACGGTTAGTCTGTAATGGAGCTGGTGAACGAATAGAACACCTGAAATAGATAAATATAATACAAAAGTAAAAATTCTAAATACAGCCCATCACTAAAAAAGGGAAAAATAGTTGTAGATCTCTGATGAAAAAATAAAAGTATTTAGCATTTAAAGCAAAGTCAAATTAAGTCAACTTAGACACACATCTCAAATATGCTTCTGAACATGAATAAAATAGAAAATATGTATAGATGATAAAACTACAAATAATTTTTTTCCCTGTATGTAGTACATTCACTAAGGAAAATAAAAATTTGTGAAATGTAGCAACCAGTAGAGAGGGGCATAATGAATTTGTCTAATGAACATTATAAACACTGCCACTGCTCCTGTACTGCCTTATAGAAAAGTGTTATATATGGAATGTACCTCATAATGGTGAGTTACCTACTTGGCTGTGCTAATGCATTTTATCACTGTGTATGTATATCTGAACAGATCACTGCTGCAAGTGCTAAGCAGTTACCTTACATTTCACTGCCACATTCAAGAAAGCAGTATAAATGCAATAATGTGTTCCATGGTACGTTGACTTACAACAACCAATCAGAAAGTGCCTTCCTCTGCTTTGTCTAGAAAAGTTGAAAGCTGATTGCCATGCTGTCCTCATTATCATTCCCTAGTCATTATGGCTAGGCATACATGACAGTAAGGTGTGGATTAACTAAAGGCAAATAGGCTGTTCACTTTGCAGGGGAATTTTCACTTCTGAAGGGATTTTCCCTTAGCTTAGTGAATATAGTGTAAAGTTATTGTAAAGAATAGCCAATAATGTGAATTTTTTTTTTTATTTGCACATGATTGAATTATGGAAGTCAGCAGAGCTTCCCCTCATTCACTAACCTAAGGAAAAAAACTATTTGCCTTTAGTAAATCAACCCCCCTGAGAGTTCTATGTTATTTAACTTTAGAAAAATGTCATTAAAGTCAACCTTTCCTAGGAGAAATATGGGGGTTGTCATTTCCTTCTGAAAAGTCAGAAGCCACTATCTGCATAATTACAATTATGATTGGCAAGAAAACAGCAATTGCAGAATGAGAAGCCAGCAATGGCAACCTCCATGTTTCACTTAGGGAAAGAGTCCCTATAAGAAAACATTATGGGGGAGATTTATCAAAACTGGCGCACACAGAATCTGGTGCAGCTGTGCATAGCAACCAATCAGCTTTTAGATTTTCTTGTCAAAGACGAAGTTAGAAGCTGATAGGTTACTATGCACAGCAGATTCTGTGTGCACCCGTTTTAGTAAATCCCCCTCAATGTGTCCTACTGTAGTGTGTCTGCTACGTGTCAAAAGGACCATACAAGCTTAGAAGCTTAGTAGTAAATGAATACAGTACAGATGTAGTGAAATTGTCTTGAAAGATATATGTGCCAAAACAAAGAGTTCTGACACTCATGCATGTGAGTAATCATTCAAAGAGTGCCTCTATGCTGCGAGATGTTAGCATCTGTTGCTAAGATCTAAAAGCATATGGCCATAAATACCATAGTCTATTTCGGAAATGAGAACAGAGAGCAAAGTATTACTAGCTGAAAAAATGTGTACTACTCTAAGACTCTTTTTACACAAGTTTCCTAAGTTTATCTAGTGTGGCCATCCATTCTTCATAGACAAATCTGTTCAACAACACATGTACTGTATCTTACAATGAACACCTCCTATCCAACACACATAAAAACAGCAAAAAAGCAAAAATACATATGCAAGTTTTCTTCTTTTCACTGAATACAGAAGAAAGTTGTCACTTCAAGAAAGCATAAATAGAGTAGCACTAGCAGTGATCCATGAGCTTTGGAAAAAGAATAGCTTTGCCATGCAAAAAGTAACATCTTAACATAGGGAAAAGCCTTATATACAGACTTATTCATAAAAAAGTGCCAGTATTAATATAGCAATGACATCTGACATCTGTTCCATTGAGCCATTGGATCTCTTTGATAAAATCCTTTAATTGTAATACTTTAGTTTTTTTGTGTATCAAGAAAATGTCTGCCAATAATTTAATAAAACCAATCATAAGTTACTTTGCTTCAGCCACACCTGTACATGATGAATACTTACTGGTTAATATGGGTTGCTGAACTTACAAATTAGCATTTAAAACTGGCACTTTTTTTTATTGAAATGGGCCTTATATTTTCAAAGTGGCTCAGTCATCCTCCTGTAAATAAAGCTAAAGCAGAAAGTTTTTATGGGTAGCAAGGCTGGGAAGCAGTTGTGAGTGCAGCAACAACTAGTTTACCATTGTAAATAAATACAACTAATAGAACTGAGGGGAAAAAAGAAATAAAGGCATGAAGGAATGATACTGCAGAGCATTGGTGCAGGTGACCAGAGTGGCTGAAAATGAAAAGGTATTTATCACCTACCCAGCTAAATCTGGCGGGGAACAATCCTCTCTGCATATAGAAGAGACAGAAATGATAAAATGATCACTGTGTACAAATACAAATAAAGGAATATGGAGTCCACAATTCACATACAGTCTAACTGCTTTATTCAGAACACTAAAACCTAAAATGTATGTGGAAGATTAGAATGATGTTGCTGCTTTGAAATTCTCCCACTCCACATAAATTCCAAACATACCACCTTTCATCTATTTTATATTACATAGGCCATGACAATCAGAAACAGGTGGAGGAGGTGGTGGTAGGAGAGGAGAGGGTGACTGGAGTGGCAAGGGAAGGTCTCTCACAGGCACACACACATTTTTCATCAATATTCAAGCATTATATGTATTTTTTTCTTGTAGAATGAATACAGAAAATCCAAAAAAGTAAAGCGGACACACATTATTAGTCCCCCACTAATATATATATGGTACAAAGGGGAACTAATAATTTGTGTCAATTTTACTTTCTGTTGGTGGTACTAAATAAACACTTCCTGATTGGATGGGAGGAGAAGCAGGAAGACAATATTGAATATTAATTTGCTATTGTCACACAACTGGGTGGGCTCAGGTGCGCCCGAAACCCACCCTTTTTTTAGCCAATTAGAGCCTCAGGCTCTAATCACATGCTTCAAAAACAAACAAAAACATTGAAATCCATGCGTCCGATGCGCTGCATGTAGATTAGGATCCGGGCGCATGGATTAGGGGGGTGGTGCCCCTGCGCCCTTAATGGAGCAGCTGCCACTGCCCCAACGTGATTAAATTTTTTGACACAGTTCTTTTGATGTGAAGAAAAATGTTGGTATTGAGGGGGCTAAAACATGGGGGTTGGTAGTGGTGCACAAGATTTACATCATGAATGTACAGGTCATACACAGAGGAAGGAGGAGATGAAGGATTTAATGTACACGTCACATGCAGTGGAATGATAGGGATGAAAGGCTTAAAGGATAACTTCACCTTTTGAAACATTTTACATGTTACACGTGTATTTAGGGTGTAACTTGCAACATGTTCCAGCAGCCCTCCAGTACCCCCTGAGCTCCCCCCTCCTTTAACCATGGGCGGGGGTTCCTCTCCCCTGCAGTTGCTGTGACATTTGAAATTGGCACAGCTGTCCGGTGCTCTACCCACAAAACTGCGTCATTCATGCCACAGTGATCTGTGAATCAATAAACTACAGCTCCTGTCTGCCACCATGGACTATGAGAGCACTGATCAGTGTCCTCATAGTCCATTAACACGTTCTACAATTCAGCTGTATGAAGTATCTGCAGGAGCCTGACACTGCACCCGCAAAACACTGATGGTGTTAAAATGCTTTGCAGGCTCCTGAAGAAAAAAAAATAAATGCATTTTTTTTATCCTTCAAAATCATTTGCATTGATTATTATCCACAGCCAATAATGTGTGCACTTACCACCTAAGGGCTCTTTATGCAGAGATGTTTATAAACAGCATTCCAGAAATAGAGGTCCACCACTCTGCCAATTTTTACAAGTAGTAAGGTGGTTAAACCAATAATTTGGATTATATATATATCTTTTTATTTTTGCTATATATAGAGTATTATTATTTAAAAAAATAACACTGAATGCACGGTTCATCCAGGAATTTATATCACAGTGTAATATGGTCATTGTAAACAGAGAGTTCTCTCTCCTGAACTCAAACTCTATATGGCCCAGTATACACAGATCAGGAAGAGATTAAAGAAGAATTATGGTCAAAATTAAGTAATCAATATGTTATGCACCTATACAGTCTGTTAAACATGCCACTGGTTGTTTTGCATAAAGCAGTAAGGATGTTAAGATATCTACCTTGTCCCCTGCTCTCATGTCCACTTCCTTTAGTGAGAGGACAACTTTACTTCCTGGTTTTAAAAATTGTGTGTTGTTTTGTTTGCGAGCTATCTCTTTGTAGAAAGGTCCTGACATCACTGGGGGAGGTGCTCTTGTAGTACATGGAAATCTCAGGCCTTCATTCTACACAGAAGTCCTAATTAAGCTCTGCCCACGATCAGCCCGTGGAGCCCCACCCACTCACACCTATGTCCCACCTTTGCCTGCCCACTGCTCTAGCTCCTAGCTTGTCTTTTTTTCTGTCAGTTTACAAATTACCAGAGGAGAACAGTCAGAGAGAAGCACACAAATTACTAGACAGATCTGTGTGCAAACTAACCTGTACTGACTTGCACTGTTTTACACAGCACACACCCAGCTATTGATTGGCAGATGGGTGTATGTTATGTAAAATAGACTGAGCATGATAGGAGGCAGGAGGACTGGGAGATAGAGAAGTTAGTTCATTGAAAAGAAATGACATCTGAGTTCTGCTAAGCTCCTCCCATCATCATTAACATTATACAGCAAAGAAGGAGTGAATAGGGGATTACAGACCACAATTGCAGCTATATGGTAGGAAAATAATAATTCCAGTTATTATGTTTATTACAATGTGTAAATTTCAGGTATTTATATGAGGATTTACTAAAATATGTATGTTGCCTTTAGTTGTATTTTAAGGTTAAGTCACCTTTGAAACCCATTCAGCCTTGTGTGTGAATTTGAGATTGAATTATTGAACACTGTAAACAACAGAATTGTTTAAAGCAAAGCAACTAAGGTGGGCTGGTAAACATGAAAGCATTAAATGAGCCTTACAGTATCATCTGTTGGTAGGAAATCTAGATTTGAAATATTCATAAGTAATACTTAATATTTACCTAATTTTCTTTTTTTTAAATATACTTATTTGTTCTAAACTTAGTAAATTGGAAAGAAAATAAATGAGATGATTAAAACACCATACATTTATCAAGATCAGATAAACCAACCAGTGTTAGGACAAAAGAGGGAGAAAATAAATGACGAGGAGGTATCTTTTGTCACTTTCTATTCCTCGCAGATGATATCTAAGACATGAAAAAGCATCCTTCTAAATTATTAGGCATAAAACAGAATGTGGAAGAGGCAATGAGTGTGCTAATTAGTGACTGTTTATCAGGCTGGTTGGGCTCAGGCTTGAGCTCAGACTGAAATACAGACACTGTATACAGATTGTGTTGTGTAACTTTTATTGGTATATACTGTATACTTTACTTTGCAGTTTACAAAAATTAACTGAATGTAAGAGAACAATTTTTCTCACCTCAGCATAATCACTTTAATAGGTTTTGTTGGATAAAATATTTACCTTTGGTTGAGAAGGAGGTGGAGTCCTGGGTGTCACCTAGAAGTGGGGATGAATTAAAGGTCATTAGAGGTAGATATATTTATAATATTATCACATTAAATAGATGCAAGCAACACTCTGTGGTGACATTGCACATACGGTAATACCATCTGAAAAAATGAAGGTAGACTGTCTTCCTCAGAGGAAGATCTACCTTCGAAAAGCGTTAGCAAGTAGGGACCCCTACATGGTCTCCCCTACGATCTGTGCTGGTCCCAGGACTATACAGCTACGGGATAAAGGCCTGTTTATGTGTATTTACTTCCACATGCTTGCGAGTAGTTTTTATCTTTTTTTATACAAAATAAATTTATTTGGGATAATGTACAAGGCTGGTGCTCTCTCTCTCCTCACTTATTATTCTACTAAATGTTGTGTGCCTGTGGGCTTCAGTGATGGAAATCTGGCCCTGCTGCTTACAGCTCAGGGCTCAACCAATGCATGAACCATTGTTAAAAATCTATTCTCTACATAGTCTTTCTAAAACAAATCAGGTAGTAATGTATCTTAAAGAACAGTGGATTGTTTTCTGTTTTCTTTATAAGTTTCTGAAATAGATTACTGGCTTTTCTGCAAGATAGGACATTTTTTTTTGAATACTTACAATGTTCCTGAAGAAGTGGACAACGGGGTTGTCATCGGTATGTCTACCATGGCCATAGTAAGACCTCTGGGGAGAGGATGAGAGGTAGCCGGATCTGGACAGAGATCTGGAAAGGTGAACATCCTGAAAAGAAAATCAAAGAATGTCAGCAACAATATAGGTAAATGTATATCCTGTGTCAATGACCATGCTACCCTCAGTGTCCAGAGAAACAGAAACCTATTCCTGATGAAGAAGTGATTCCACTCTTGCAATTTGCATTTATGGAACTGAATAAGCAGAAAAACACAAACAAATCTTGTACAAATTGCCAACAATGTGATTGGCCATACAGATTGTGAAAAAGTATGATCAGTGCTACCAGGAAGATACATTTCAGCACTGCCAAGACTGTAGAACTGTTGAGGCAACAAGTTTGACCTGGTGGCTATGTATATGCAGAAAAAAATGTGAATTGTTCTTATTCTTCACCATAAATATTATACAACATATGCAAATCCACTACATGTTCCCTTTAACTGCGGAAAGAAAAATTGATTTCTTAGATTTAGCTGCACGGTCTGGAAGGGGCACCAGGATCGCATGACTAGCTGATCAGGATTACCCGTCCTTTGGCAGGTTTAACAGTTCCTGTGTTTTTATTTCAACAATTTGTCCAGCTATGAATATTGTAGGTGTTTATTTAAGAAACATGTAAGAAAAAAATAAGCAAGTGCAAGAGATATTTCACATATATTTCACTATTCTATATGTGAAATAGTTGAGCCCCTTGCTTGATTTCATTCACATCAAAATGACTGTTAGCTCATTATACCAGAAGAGAGTGATAAAGGTTACACTTTCCTTCTTTATAATGTTATTCTCTCTTGTACATGGAATTTAACCTTGTCATGCACTCAAGTAAAGTTACTCCTTAAGGTCAAGGCAACTATCCATGGTTAATTATATTCAATTAAAATGGATTAATATAAAGTGATTTATCAGAGAATCAATCCTCATGGACATGTTTTAACCCCGGTAAAGAGCAAAGACCTTGTGCTTTTTTTGGCAGCAAAGTCACAATTTTGTAGTTGATATTGCATTTAGTTATGAATTCAGGGAAAGGACACTGCTTATTGACATTTGCATAACTGTCCTATAATATTATAGCTGTGGAAGCTGAATTACATGTCAGTGACAGATCTGTCCTTTTATCGCTGTTATAGTGTCACCTTTTGTAACTGAGATGTGAGTTACAGAGATTAAATTCATGAAGCTTATCAAAGAGAACAGGACCAGATGTTAAAAAGACTCATCAACTAGTTAGAAGTTTGGCCTCAAGGTTGAACTTCTTCAAGAGATATATATCTGGATAAGCAATTAATTAAACATGTGCCAAGTGTAGTGTGATAGCTTAAATAGGATTGCTCCCGAGGATGCTGGAAATGAAAAAAAAAATGTTAGTTATTTTAGAAAAGAAACAAAAAAATTCTGCTTGGCAATTCAAAAATATCCAAAGTTGCCCTTTTGATGGTAGCTTATCTATATGTTTATAAGTTTAGCTGTAGCTCTTTCCATATTTGTGTTGTCAATTGTGGAGAAAAAAAATAGTATTTTCTGTATATTCAACCAATATTCAGATCAACATAAGTATAGAGGAAACCCAGAAAGTATTTAGGGAGTCTAACCTGCCCATTAAGGATAATGTCAATGAAATGTCAGAAAAAAAGATCTTTCTGTGCAGAAAAATACATGTAGAAAAATGAAAATGTAACAAAATGTATGTTGTCACTCCTCTTAAGTAAGGCTAAAATAGGAATAAAAGCTGTGCTCACGTCATGGGGTTGCTCTGGTTTATTGTGAAAGCAAATCTCTTCCTCCATCCCTCGTTGCTCACATGGTACAAACACCATGGAGACATAGAGGTGTAGGGTAAGAACAAAATATCAAAAAATATTAACTTTCACATCTTGCTGTTTGCCCTAGATCTCAAACCTATGATCACAGCTGCTCTAAACCCATCCATCAACTGACAAAGAGAATATGCACACTCTTACAAATTCATGTAATTCTCTACATATACAGTATTACCAACATAATTTGTCAAACATAAACCCTTAGCTTGCCTTGAGCTAACACTTTACATACATATACATGGTACACATTTTGTTGCTATATATACCGTATATTTTGTACACATGTTAATGCTATTAATCTGGGCCACTGCGCCTGTAGTCCAGAAACCTAGGGGCCCATTTACACTTCTGCATTGCGGAAATGCATGTTAAATGCATTGCAGTGCTATTCATTTTGAATGGCACCAAACGCACTAAGGCAATGCACCGGCTTTGCAACGTGCCACAATTGCGGCATTACAAAAAAAGGTCTCATCTAATTTGGGACCAGACATGACATTACCACGCTCTTCGGCCGCTCGTTTCTGTTTATGGCCATCACTGCAGCATTTTTTTCATATGATTACATGCTCGTTTTATACTATGGATGTGTGAGTACACCTTTTTATATGTAATAAATAGCCCTTTTATACAGAATTAAGCTATGATCTTTTATGTTCTAAATATGCATATATCAGGAACGAGTCTGACTCGGCGCACGCCAGGACTGCCAGTACCTCTATGGATGTGTTTGGGAAAGCTTTTTCCCTATTGCTCATTTGGCTTTTCCATTAATTTGGAAGCCAACACATTCTGGTAAGTTGCTATCTTCTACATTGTTGGTGTTGCACACGGAGGATCTGGGGAAGCTGGCTCTCCTATGCATGCAGTAATCTGTCTCTTTTTCTTGTGGAATTCACAGTTCTGGGACACTGGAGTCTATTCCTATATTCTATTAAATTCTTTTTTTCCATTGTTATTTTTTTGACTTTTATTTTTTTTACATTTGAGTTCATATTATGTCACTTATATATTGTTTTTTATTTTCTTGAATTCAAGTTACATTTGTCATATTTGGATAGCGCTGCACTGTATATATATATATAATGCACCTGCTGCCACAATTGCTGCATTACAAAAAAAAGTCACATCCAATTTTCAGGACTTCATGGTGTGTTAGCAGTCTATTCATTTCAAAGGGCTGCCTTAATTCAATACACATTAGGCCACAACAATGCATGTTAATGAGCTGCACAGATGAAAATGGGCCCTAAGGGCCAGTGCAAATGGGCTTCAAAGGCCAACCACAGGACCCTTTTTATTTGATTTAAAGTCATTGACAGGTGCGTTAGATAGCTGATCTCCTTCTGACCTGCTACGAGTTGCTTTTGCATTCCCGAAGGCTTCTATTATGAGGAGAGAAGCAATTCTGAAACAAACAAAAGTCTGATGATACTGGCCATTAAGGGGTGGCATGCATGGCAAAATTATCAAGAGCTCAATAAATTGATCAAATGGAGGGTCTATGGTTTGCAATTTTTATTTAACTTGATCCTTTTAGTTGAATTGAATGACCATTTGAATGACCATATTGATGCATTTGTAGGCACCATTAGATATCACCTGGCTCCTTAGTTTATAAGGGAACCTGTGTTTAGTATGTGTTATGTAGCTCTACAACTCTAGAATCATAGATTCTCCCCTTTAAATGTATGTGTATATAGACAAATGACAAATAAATCTGTGAAATTTATTTAGCTTGGTTTTATACAAATCAGTGTCTCCACATTAACAACTATGTCTAAGACTCTGTTTTCATTGCGGTAGCACACCCATTACATCCATAACTTCAATTCGCAGATGTGAAGAGGATCTTAATCTCTTCCCACTGATAGAGTTACCCACTTGGTTGCAATTAAGGTGATATTTTATTTCAGGTACTTATATAGTGCTGTCAATTTACGCATCGCTTTACATATATATTGTACATTCACATCAGTCCCTACCCTCAAGGAGCTTACAATCTAAGGTCCCTAACTCACATTCATACACATACTAGGGCCAATTTAGACAGGATCTAATTTACCTACCAGCATGTCTTTGGAGTGTGGGAGGAAGCCAGAGAACCTGGAGGAAACTCACGCAGGCACAGGGAGAACATGCAAACTCCAGGCAGGTAGGGTTGTGGTTGGGAATCGAACCAGCAACACTTTTGCTGCCAGACGAAAGTGCTATCCACTACACCACTGTGCCGCCCAGACTATGGACATTAAATCATTTATACAGTATATTCGTAAAGTAAAATGTAAAGGAATTATGAACCTTCCTACCTGCATAAGATGTACATTAATCATGTAGTTTCATTGTGTCATTTGTTAATATATATTCCTTGTGAGCTACTCTATGGTATTATGTGATAATGTGACACTCTAGTAAAAAAGATTTTTTTTCAGAAGGTTTTACCAGCTGCTGTGTACACACATTCCCACACTCATCACCACTCATATAATGTCTAAGATATTGTGCCGTACTCCTTTCCAACACATATACTGTATACCTGTGTAAATGACCAATATTAACAGGAATGTAAACATTTATGAAATACATTCATATACAATAATCCACTATTGAAGTTTCCTTATAATAAACAAAAAAAGTCCTCTACAATTTCCTTTAAAAGTAGTGCGTTCATTCCAATCCACTGGAAGAGCTCCCGAGTTCTGACCGAAACAGAGTGGATTGAGCGGGTGGGGGAGATGATGGCAGCAGAGGAGTGGGTGGCAAGTTGTAGAGGCACTCAAAAAAGGTTTGTTTCCAACTGGTCGCCCTGGAGGGAATACATTTCAAGCTCGGTAACCTCCAATCTAGACCTTGCTCTGTTAGCCCTGGCTGACCCCCAGTTTGCCAGACTGGCTCAGGTACACCTTGGAGGCGGAACCAGCTCCACACATGGGATTGACAGTACAGGAGCCACAGATCCTATGTGAACAATTATTTCTAATAATTCAATGATGTGAATTTTGTTGAGTAAACTCTGACCCATCTTATACTCTTTATCTTTATTGCTACTTGGCCATGTAGATTTTGTACGTCTTAAGAAGTTGGGTTTAGGGGCACACGAGCTTGGCCGCATAGCCCCTACCACTCCCTTGGGGGACTACCTAGATCCAAAGGGACCGACAGTCCAGGACTGGGTGGTGCCCACTGGGACCTGTTTCTACAGCCCCATTCTCCCACCTTGACCCCGATCCCAAGATTAGATATATATATATATATATATTATTATGGCCAACCCCTACCCCCTCTTCCCCCCCTTTCTTTCTTTCTCTCCCCTATGTTTAAATGTCTAGCTGTTATTGCTATGAATATTGTTTATAATACGCTTTTACTTCTATTCTCATGTCTTTTATACTTTTGTATTCAAAAAAACTTTTAAATAAAGATTACATAAAAAAAAAGTAGTGCGTTCCTAGGTGTTTGGGAAAATTCTACCTTTGTGCTCATAAGTGCACTCTGTGCTAAAAACCTCCACCAGATGTGCGCCCACCTTAATGTTTTGACCTCACATATTACCGCTTGGTCAAAACTCGCTTGTCTCCCTTAGTTAGGACTATGATTAATCCTCCTCAATGTACTGGAATGTCAGTTTTGCTCAACTCTGTACTTCTCCTTTATTCTTTTAAAACATTTATTCATTTCCAATTACCCATAAAAATACACTCAAATTTTTTAGATGCTCAATTGCACCAAATATAACCACAAGGGCACGATGACGCCACGAGGCTCGATCTTGTGCGGCAACTGGGATTAGCGATATTTGCACAGCATCTCTATACTCGTAAATAGGCTGTATGAGCATGAAGGTGGAATTTGCCAAAACACCTAGGAATACACTACTTTTAAAGGAAATTGTAGAGGACTTTAATTAAATGTTTTGGTTTATTATAAGGACACTTTGATATTGGATAGTTGCATATAAATGTATTTCATAAATGTTCACATTCCTGTTATTATAGGTTATTTACACAGGTATAAATATGTTTGAAAGGAGATTTTTTTTTTTTTGCATATACTAGCACGGCACAATTTCTTCAACATTATATGGTGTTGCTCTGTATGTGCAGAGTATAGTTGAGTAAACCTTCACATTCTGGTGTCACAAGTTCCTGCTTGTTTAGAAAGATGAGGCATGCCACAGGGCATTGCACAGGTTAATGCATTACCTCTGTCTGCAGACTGTGAACTAATATCTTCTGTGAAGAAAATACATATGCCACAATCCCTGGTTCTCTTAGGCTCCTTTCACACAGGAGCCACCTGAGCATTAGCTGTAAAACGCCACTAATTAGCGGCGTTATACCGCTTGTTATAGCAGCGATATTGCGCCAATATTTGGGTGGCACCTTTAAGCCCCCACAAGGGGTTGAACAGGGGTTAAAAGTGCCAGTTTGTAGCGCTCCTGAAGCGGTGTTCAGGCGCTTCGGGAGCGCCACCCCATTAATTTCAGTGGGCAGGGGCGGTATAGGAGCGGTGAATAAACCGCTCCCACACCCCTGTAAAGATGCTGCTTGCAGGATTTTTTTTTACCGTCCCGCAAGCCCCAGTGTGAAAGCACTCTGAAAAACGCCTTGGTGTGAAAGGGGTCTTAGTCTAACGCTCTACAGCGGGGATATGCAATTAGCGGACCTCCAGCTGTTGCAAGTCCCATCATGCTTCTGCCTCTGGGTGTCATGCTTGTGGCTTTCAGAGTCTTGCTATGCGTCATTGGACTTGTAGTTCTGCAACAGCTGGAGGTCCTCTAATTGCATATCCCTGCTCTACAGGTAAGAGCTAAACAGTAAATATATTTGACAAAGACACAGCCAGGCAGAGCAATTAACAAAGAGATCACCATGCAGTATTTCATATCATTTGACTCCCACATTTGTTATGTAACAATGAGGAAATGGCAGCACCAGATGCTATGTGACCCGGAACAAGAAGCTGAATGTCCCTAGGGACAAGGTAGGTGGATTAATGCATGGACATGGGAGAATTGATCAGCCATGACACTACAAACTGCGGCCACATCATGTGAGCCCATTATTACAAGGTAAGGCAAACACAGGACGCAGGAAACATATCTGCACTAATAGTTAAAACAACAAAAACATTTGAAAGTGTTACTAAACCCACAACAGTAAAATCTGCCTGTATATGCAGAATAGCATGTTTGTTATACTCACTGTGGAACGTAAGGGGTTAATCCTCTGTATTGTGTAAAAAGGCTATTTGATCCTATATGCACAGATCCTCCCTCTCCTGCAGGGTCTCTCTTGGCAAGGTCAAATTATACACAGTGAGGGTAGTAAGGCTGCACATGCTCAGTTTGGTCTCTATTGCTGGAGAGAACATTTCCTTGTTCAGCTGAGCTTTTCAGGTCACATTATACTGACATCACACATGTGGGCATGTATACAGATCCTAAATGACAGCCCGGTCCCTCCCTCCTCCTCCATGCACAGTAACTAAGAAAGAGCACAGTGGGTGGGATGTCACAGCTTGATTCATGGAAGATCCGTCTCCCATAGAGGACACAGGCTATAGTGGAAATCTCCTCCTACCTGAACACTCGGGAGGACCCTGAAGTTTATCACGTGACCGTGGTATACAGATCAGTCAAAAAGGCATCTAGTGGCAGTATTTTAATGTAAAAAGAAGATTTATAAGCTGTGGGAACTGTGGGGGGGGGGGGGGGGGGGGA
>BLSH010201087.1:1219098-1243648 GCA_018402905.1 Glandirana rugosa
GTCGGTGTCATGTAACTCCCGTCCGTCAGGGGTTCACCAATTCTCTTCAAAAGGAGACCTAAAAACACAGACACCTTTTTATCTACTATCTTTTAATTTGACTGTACCCAAAGTTAAAAATGGGACGGGATGAGTTAGGTTTTGTTTTTTTTACTGAGATCTATTCGAAATTATTGTTGATTAGCACAATAAAGGTCTGTCCTTTACTGTGCTAAATTCCGCCTGACTCTAGCTCGTCACGTACTACCAATGGGTGGTACGTGAAGAAAGTCCTTCTCTACGGTCCTCTGGATCCTACCCGAAGTCTACGGGAGTGGATTTCACCTTCCCGGACCGAACACGAACGATTTTTGAAATGTCCGGGTCCGGGTCCGTGCCACGGACACCCTAAAGTTCGGTACGGACCCGAACGTTACAGTCCGGGTTCGCTCAACACTAGTTTTAACCTTTTGTTTCCTTACTTTCAAACTACCTAGTAATTACATGTATTTTTTATTCACAATTTCGTTTCTCTCACTGCTGGACTTTTCCACTTTAGGTGAGGGCATCTGAAGCCCATCCTAGGTCTCCTGGCATCTCTTCCTGAAAGAAGTGCATGGTGGGTAACCATCATGCACTGCTCGATCTCAGTCCGCCTTAAATCGTGTCATTTCCTGTCTGGAAATAACACGATTAGTTGTTATTAAAGCTTATCTAGAGTCATTTTTTTTGTTTTGGATTGAGTAGGGCAGGGTAAAAATTGAAACCCATGTCAGTTTAATTTTCTATCATCTATTTTTCCACAGACACAAAAATCCAGAGGAAAACTTCTCTTAACCAATTGGGGATTGCCTGCCCTCAATGTACTGCGGATGGGTGGCCTGTGCAGGCAAAGCGATGTACTGGTACTTTGCTGCCTGTTTCTGGGTTTAGAGAGCTCATGGGCACCCCCACCAACATCCACTGTGATTGTACAGAAGTGGTTCTCCAGTCCTCGGGACCCACCAACAGGCCAGATTTTAAGTATTACCTTGGGGAGATGCAGACTAGAATACTGTAATCACTGAGCAGCAAATTATATCACCTGTGATGCATTTCAGTTCCTGCAAACCTGGCCTGTTAGTGGGTCCCGAGGACAGGAGTTGAGAACCACTGTTGTACAGGAAGTGTAAGGAAGTCTGTCAGCAAGTCCCTGCCAAAGATTCATGGGTACAATCAGCCCAACACAGGGCTCTGTACGGAGGGAACAATCTTTCTTATCCCTGTAAAACAGATCATATTTCCCGCTGCACTATCACAGTCCCATTATAAGTCGCTGATCACCACCATTAGTATGATTAGTATTAAAAAAAGACGCTATAACTTTCATTCAAACCAATCAATAAACACTTATTGGAATTTTTTTTTTTACCAAAGTCATGAAGCATGATACATGTTGGCCAGAATTTATTAAGAAATTCGATTTTTTATTTTTTTTATTGGATATGTTTTATAGCAGAAAGTAAAAAATATTGTTTTTTTTTTTTTCAAAATGTTCTGTCTTTTTTCGTTTATATCGTAAAATTTAAAAAAACCCAGTGGTGATCAAATACCACCAAAATAAAGCTCTGTTTGAAAAAATATATGCAAATGTTGTTTAGGTGCATGACTGTGCCAATTACCAGATAAAGTAGTGCAGTGCTAAATAGCAAAACATGTCTGGTTATGAAAGGGGCAAAACCTTCCGGAGATGAAGTGGTTAAACAGTTGCCAGCAGACATTCCCAACCCTATTCCTGTTCTAGTGATAACATAGAATGTTGAGTTTTCCTTACCTTAAGGCTGGGTTCACACTAGAACATGCAGCGGCTCACAGCAGGGGTCCAGTGCATCTTGGTTCACTGTTTCAGCCCGAAATTTGGGCTGAATTTGGACCTGAAACGGACCAGAAGTCGCACAGCGTTTTTGTGCAAAACGCATCGGACCTGATGCTGAGATGTGTGAACCAGCTCCATAGAGAGCTGGTCAAAATCTCCTGCTATTGTGAATTGGATGCGGGGAACCCAGCCTCAGTCGTGGCGACACTGGTCATCAGGACAAATAGAGAATCCCCCCAGCTGGGGGCACAGACAAAAATATTGACAGGGTTGCTACCTTCCCTGCTCCATCTGAAACTAAAAATAAAGGTTTTAGTTTAGATAAACTTAAGAAATCTCAACATTTAGGTCTTCAAGGGATGTAAAAAGCCAGCAGGTAATTAAACCCAGTGGTACCCAACTGAAACATAAATATCCATTTTTGGGGTTGGCTTTATAATCATGAATGCTTTATTATACCCGTGTTGTAATATGTATGAGCAATGCTTGCAAAGGCATGCAAAACTTGACAGATCACGAAGCATTAAAGTTAACCTGTACTTTATGTTAAACATTTAACAACTTTTCTTTTCTCTTTTCTTTTCCTACAAATATTTGTTGAGTCTGCCAGTACAGTTCATCTAATGCTACTTCCTGTTATGTGGTAGCTATCCTGCACTGCTCATGAATTGAGATGCTACTTTCATGTAGACTGTGCCTGCTTGTACTACAGTGGGAAGAAATGTTACAGGGGGCGTGGCTATCAGCTGGTCATACAGTAAGTGGCCACACCTAGCCCTGCCCACTACTTTCTGGATTGTCAGCCCTGCCTCTGTTACCGAAACCCCTCCCATTGTGAGCTGCAGCTATTTAGACTGTCATACAGGAGCCTTTAATTGTACTTTAACCAGTTGCTGACCGACCGCTCGCCGTGTCTTGACTGCGGCAACTTGGCTTGATATTGCGAACTGCCGATCACCTGACGGCGGATGTGAGATCGTGGATCATGAGCGTGTGCTCGCGTGCTCACTGTGTTACGGGGGAGCCAGGGAGCGGTTAGGGCGGACTCGATGTCCGCCGGCTACCCGCGATCGCTCCCCCGCAGTGACAGAACGGGGACCGCTAATAAACTAATGTAAACAAGCGGATCCCCGTTCTGTCAGTGGGGAAGGAATGTGTTCATAGGTCCCTATGTATGGGAGCCGCGATCACTCTCCTACCCCAGTCCGCCTAGTCCCCACACAGGTAGTAACACATCCCAGGGAACACAGTTAACCCCTTCCCTGCCACTGACATTTATACAGTAATCAGTGCATTTTCATAGCCAATATAATATGAATGCCAATGGTCCCAAAAAAGTGTCAAAATTGTCCAACATGTCCGCCGCAGTATCGCAGTCCCGCTAAAAATCGCAGATCGTCGCCATTATTAGTAAAAAATAAAAACCCCATAAATGAATTCTCATTGTTCGTAAATGCGGCAACCTTTGTGCAAACCAGTCAATATACGCCAATTGCGATTTTTTTTTTTACCAAAAATATGAGGAAGTGTATATATCGGCCACAACTGATGAATAAATTAGTTTTTTTATATATTTTTTTTGGATATGTATTTTAGCAAAAAGTAAGAAATATTGGATTTTTTGCAAAATTGTCGCTCATTTTTTGTTTATAGCGGTGATCAGAAATGACACAGAGGTGATCAAATACCACAAAAAGAAAGCTCTATTTGTGGGAAAAAAAGGACGTCAATTTAGTTTGGGTACAACGTTGCATGACTGCGCAATTGTCAGTTAAAGCGACGCAGTGCCGAATCGCAAAAAGTGCTCTGGTCCTAAAGGGGGAAATCCTTGCGGGGCTGAAGTGATTAAGTTTTAACACCTAACAGCAGATATCACAAGATGCCTGCCATGCCCTTGGGTACACCCTTCTGCCCAACAGTGTTGCCAACAGTCAGTATTTTTACTGGCAGCCAGTAAAAAAGTGGCAGTTTTCTCCTGCAAGTAAATACCAGTGACAGGAAAAGGTTGCCAGTTAAAAATATGCCTGTGATGCTTGCCTTGGAACTGCATGTGTGCAGCCCGGAGCCGGACAAGACCATCAGAGTGCTTGCTACAGTGTGTTTGGGCGGCGGATCTGGAGTAGGTGGTGCCCGTGTGAATGCATGGTGCAAGGGAGCCAAGCGGAGCGGCCAGAGCCTAATGTGTGAGTCTGCGGGATGGGAGCATGACTGTCAGTGCTGTGTGGAATGGAGTGGACCACCTGGTGTGGAGAGAGACTGTCACTGAGACAACTAAGTCCTGTCCCTAAACTACTTACTTACAAAATCGAAAATAAAATAAGAATGAC
Source organism: Glandirana rugosa (assembly GCA_018402905.1). Classification (NCBI taxonomy): domain Eukaryota; kingdom Metazoa; phylum Chordata; class Amphibia; order Anura; family Ranidae; genus Glandirana; species Glandirana rugosa. The sequence continues at coordinate 1,223,260 of BLSH010201087.1, forward strand.
CTTAATATCTACCTTGAATAACATTGATAATTGCATATTGAATCATTTGTAGCCTAAATACTCAAATGTGCACTTAAAATTGTAATTTTGTAACTTTTGGAAATGCCAGTAAAACTTGGCCATGCCAGTAAATTTTGGGTGTTGTGTCAGTAAACTTCAATCTGATAGGATGGCAATGCTGTTGCTCAGCTGTTTTTTTTTTTTTGTTAGAAACAAATGACCATACTCAAGGGTCTCTATTCATGTCAATGCCTTTTCTCAATATCACTGAGTAAATAATGTTCAAAGCAATATTTCTGATTTTTATAATAATCACCTGTATGTTACTGAAGCTTGGCTGGAGGCAAGATGCAACTGAAACATATGAAACTTAGAAGTATACATGACTGTAGTGGGTTCTGATGGCCATTTTGGAGAGGGCCAAGCCCTTAGTAATTGCTTGCATATGAGAGCACATCGGTCATAGCAGAGTGAAGGTAATGCACAGAGTAGAAAGGAATGCACATTTGTGGATATAGTTGTTTAGTGCCATCTGGTACTACAAAAGCAGTATTGTAGAAGATGGGTGGGTGGCTTATCTATAGTGCGTTGTTTGGTGTTATAATTCTGGTCAAAGTGTGGTGGCCCTTACTTTAAATGTTAAAACCAGCAACACAAAATGTACAGTAGGTACTGTATATAATTGAAAAAATATTTACTGGCCTTTATTTAACCAGTTCAATACTGGATATTTTTACCCCCTTCCTGACCAGACTATTCTCCAGCTTTCAGCGCTGTCACACTTTGAATAGCAATGAAGCAGTCATGCAGCACTGTACCCAAATGACATTTTTATCATTTTTTTTAGACAGAGTTTTATTTTGGTGGTATTTAATCACTACTGTTTTTTTTTCCTTTTTTTGCTATATATATATATAAATACTGAACATTTTGAAACATTTCAAATAAATAATCTTTCTTCATAAATTTAGACCAACATGTATTCTGATACATTTCTTTGGTAAAAATAACCCAAATCAGTGTATATTATTTTTTCATGTCTCAAAGTTAGAGTCTACAAACTATGGTTGGTTTATATATTTGAAAATTGATCAGGCCTGATGTACTGGCTACCTATCATTTCTTTAGGCTCTAAAATGCCAGGACAGTACAAATACTCCCCCCCATGACCCATTTTTGGAAAGTAGACACTCCAAGGTATTTAGTAAGATGCATGGCGAGATTTTTAATTTTTTAACACTTTTTCTTTTTTCCAATTTTTCCTTTCAACCTGTGACCAGAACAGTACAGTGTTGCCATAATGACACTGTACTACTCTGGGGAGGTGGTCAGGATTTTATTTACACTGTGATTGCTTATGACAGTGGTGACCACTGTTATAAGCATTCATTTTTATGAATGGCATCCATTCATTGCCAGTGTGTACCATTGTGATATTAGTTAAGGCCCACACCTATCAAATGGTACAGATGTGCGGTGATTGGCCCTGTCTGTACCATGTGATCACTGTGACCAATCAGAGAGATCGTAACAATGGTACACAATGAATGGCTATGAATGAAAGCCATACATTGAGTACAACTGACATGTGATGAGTGTTGCCAACCTTGCAGCATTTTTTACTGACAAAACATGTAAAATTTACTGATGGTGCACATTTTTTACTGAAAACTTGAAAAAAATGACAGAACTGCTATTAAAAATTGGGCGACAGCTTTTTGGTGTAGAGTACTGACATGAGTCAAGTAAATCAGCCAACAAAGCTGAATGTAGTGACGTGTTACGAGCATATAACAAGGAAGTTCAGGAGACTGATTTGTGAATTACAAACACAGGTTACACGACCGAACACTTCCTGGATTCCGAGCATGCGTGTTTGCTCTTCCAACTTTTTGTTGGCCAACTTCTGTACACACGAGCCAACAATCCGCCATCGCCTTGTTGGCCAACACAAGTTTTGTAGTCTCCTTGTCCAACTTCTGTTGGGCTGTAGAATCGTGCGTACACACGATCGGATTATCGGCCAGCAGGCTATTGGATGACCGTTGTTGGCCAACAATTGGACCGTGAGTACGGGCCTTAAGTCAACAAATATTTAAACCATGGGTGCTTAACCTGTTGCTCAACCTCCAGCTGTTGCGAAACTACAAGTCCCATTATGCCTCTGCCTTTGGGAGTCATGCTTGTACCCATCAGCCTTGCAATGCCTCATTAAACTTGTAGGTCTGCAACAGCTGGAGGGCCACAGGTTGAGCACCCATGATTTAAACAGTATAAACATAATATGGAAACACTGACAATACACTTAAAACGTCAACACAGCATGACAAATTATCAGCCCCTGATATTTACAAACAGCTGTAAAAAAATCTGAGATTTTTACAAACTGTCGGTAAATTTACTGACGGTGGGGAACCTTGTATGTGATCGCTTTGATTGGCCACAGTGATCACATGGTACTGGGGTCAGCGTGGTACAATAAACTGTCACCCGCTGTGTCTGTTGAACACATTGGGTGACAGATTAATCTGCAGGGTGGCTGTTAAGAGTGCGCAAGAGACACGTGACTAGGAGGTCATATGAAGTCCAGATAGGATGGGAAAGCTCCCGTTCAGCCATCATTTCACTATAGGATGAGCAGGAAGCAATTAAAGACAGTGGAGTAAACTGACTTACCTTATGGGGTTTATCTGACAGAATTCTATGCTTGAAATACATGTGTCAAGTCTGGACCGCATAACAGCAGACTATTGGGGAAAAAAGTTATTCTGCATACATTTGCAGCTCTGTACAAGCATTGTTTTCATGCAGTATTCTTTAACAGCAAGTGTTTTACTTTTCCCTTCAAAGTAATTTTATGAAGTACAAATGTTTGCAGATTTGCCACTAATAGGATTGTATTCACACATGATTAAGTAATTAAAATGAACATATGTTTGCCTTACTTCTAGAATCCTGGCTGGTGATACATTGTAAAAAAAAACATGTATAATCTCCATGTAATGTGGCGATCACTGTTAAGTAGCTCAGGCATGATAAGTTGTTGGTATAAAAAAAAAAAATACTGAATTTGCGTTCTCATTGGGGTTCAAAAGGAGTAGAGGCTGTTTGTTTAGCAAAGTGAATGTTGGGCTAAGGTTAAAATAACATTTTATTTGTTACAAATGAAAACACATTAAAAACATGATTGACGCCATACATATATTTTTTTTAATCATGGTTAGGACTAAAAAATAACCTTTGTAAAAATATTCCACTAAATTTGAGACTTTATCTCCCCCCCCCCTGCAGCACCCACTTAGTACAGAAAGAGATTTCTGGTTATATTCTATTTTGTGACCAGGGCGGTTTTTCAATGTAGCAGTGCTGTTTTGTTATCATGTGCTACAGCTTCAGTAAACATTCCGCTGATCCATTGTTGGAAAGTTCTCAAATCACCAGTAAAACTGAATAATGATGGAAAATGTGGTGGCGGAAAAGATTATAATAAAAACACAGAATGTGGGTATGCCGATTGTAGAAGATGAATATTTATTATTTTTTTCCAAACAAGATTTATTGAAAAAATGTTTTTTGAGTTTTATATGTCGGTGAGGAATGTGTGTGTGGGGGATAAATAAGCAATAAAATAGCAATTTAAATTGGTATGTTAAAGTGGTTATACAGTGTAATCATTTTACCCTAATGCATTCTCTGTATTTACATAAAACATATCCCACTACTTGTCTCTTACCCTTCTCCCAAAATATTTACCTCTCTCGACCCAGTGCTGTGCCCGTCTGCAGCAGTGCTAGTCTCTGTTCCTTCTTTCACAGGATGGATTGAGAGCAGTGGCAGCCATTTACTCCTGCTGCTGTCAATCAAACCATGGGAGGAGGGAACAAGGGGTGTGGCCAAGCTGTGGTGTGTGTGTTAATGGACACACACAGCCTGGCTTGGGGGCACGCTCGCAGCTTGCTATGCACACATAAATGAGGTAGAGCAGAGAATGCTGGTGGGGGACCCCGGAAGAGTAGGTAAGAGACTGCTCTGTGCAATGCCATTGCACAGAGCAGGTAAGTATAAAACTATTTTATTTTAGTACAAAAACATGGCCTTTACAATCACTTTAAAGGATAATGTCAGCTTTTGGGAATAAATAAATGCACATGTGCATTTACTTTTTTTTTTAGGGAGCCTGGAAAGCATTTTACCCATGATCAGGGTGCAATGCTAGACTGCTGCAGACAAGCCCTGCCGCTATCAGCCCATACCTGCATATGGGCTGTTTATAAGCTGCAGGGCTTGTGAATGAAATACGAGGCCGCTCATCAGTGCCCTCGTAGTCCATTTAGAACAAGCAAACAGCCTCGGTAGTTGTAGTTCATGCATTCACAGGAAACTGTAAATAAATGAAAAGGGCATATGGGAGCGGAGCCCCGCACAGCCGGATTATTTTTTAATGACAGTGAGCACAGGGAGAAGATCCCCCGTTCGGTGTCACAGAGGGCGGGGGGGCTGCAGCTGCTGGAACATGTTACATGTATGTTCCACCCTAAATACGGGAGGAACATGTAACATGTTCCAAAAGGCAAACTTATCCTTTAATTCTGAGGTCTCCAAAACTATGGCCCTCCAGTTGTTCAGGAACTACAATTCCCATCATGCTTAGTCATGTCAGTGAATGTCAGAGTTTTACAATGCCTCATTGGTTGTGTAGTTCCGCAACAGCTGGAGGGCCATAGTTTGGAGATCCCTGGTTTAATTCATAAGCAGTATATAAAGGTACGTATGGGTGTATGGTGGGGAAATAACAATGAAGTTATTTTTTTCAGGTTTAATCAAGCTTTTTGATACAAGTGTTATCCAAAATGTAGCAAGACTCAAATAGTATGTTTTTGTGTAAGTTTAAAGACCATTTGAACCTTCACTTAGCTAAATAAATGTGAGGTGCACCGAAATGAAAGGTGTTCTTACAGTTTGTTGTTAGCAGCCACAGCCTGAGTAACAAGCCTGTGCCATGCCAGCAGCTGCAGAGTGAGAGACCCTTGCCTCTGTGGGGAAGCAGTCCCACATGCCCATTTACTTAAACTGGCCCTAGGTGGATGAAATGTGGCCGGTTCAGCAGGGACTGGCTGCATTTCGACCCATATGTGACTGTCCCTGTTTGACAAAAGTCAATTGTTATATCTGTTGAATGGAATATTGGAAAACTTTTGTTGATTAGCAGCTGATTAGTGTATTCTGACAGCGGAGAGTCCGTTGTCAGAATTCAATGTCCCAGCGGGGGCAATTCTTCACTCCACCTTGTCTGTGTGGATAGAGGAAATTGTTATTTCTTTTATTTTAACCTGCAGGCTGCAAGGAAAAATGAATCATCTATGGCCAGCATTAGTCAGACCTCTAGCTCTGCAAGTGGCAAAGCATATGCTTCCTACTGATTGCAGAGGTCTGACACAGCAGGGGGGAGGATGTGGGAAGGTTTGGACCTTGGAAGCATATGAAGCCAAAACTCCTGATCTGCAAATTAGTTCCAGGCTTGTCACTCAGATGCTCTTGGTGTAAAAGTCGTGGTGTGATACTGATGATTTGACTGTGAAAGCATCCACACAATGAGGGCATAGCTGAAAACAAAGTGACTGGGTGGTAAGGATTATGCCATTACAATAGGCATGTGCACCAGGATTGCTGCCAGGGGCTGATAACTACTCTGTAGCCAGGTGTGTAAAAGTACAGGTGTTTTAGTGTCCCTTCCCCAACTTATCTCTGACATGGAATGAGCCTTTTTCCTTAAATGTGCTAGGCTATTGTAAATTGAAGCATTGCTTTATTGCTAGTAAAGTTGGGTACACACTAGAATTTTTTTTTTTTGTTAAACCCAGCGAGCTGAATGAAAAAAAACCCCCAAAAAAAACAAGCGAGAGATCGCCGTACTAACACAGGTGATGTTAGTGTAGCCATCTCCCCCTGCTGTGCCTTTGTGTTCTGAAAGGGGGACCCCCCACCAGAACGTACCAATGGCTGCCAGTGCTGAGTGAATGCTGGTTTTCCAGCATGCCCACTTGACAGAAATCAGTCGCAAGACAAGCTTCTGTAGGACAGACAGCTGTACACGCGGGCCGAATGAACTGACCATTTTTGGCCTGTGTGTACCCAGCTAAATTGAAATCTGTTTTTATATTTGCATTTCCCTTCACGCAGGCTGAAAGTGGGAGTACCAGCAGTGTGAGCCAATCAGGTTCTCCTGAATTCATTCTCCAACTCACAAAAGGGACGGAGAGCAGACAGATGAAATCATTAGTTTACTGTTCTGCAAAGGGCACTACGATGGGTAATGGGGCAAACATTTGACAGCCATTTTTTTCTACAGTGATCCATCAGATGGGGAAGTACAAATACGATGCATTTGGTGGTGATGGGGTGGGGGTGTTGAACCGTGTTAATGGAAAACAGTAAGTTAATGTAAGTAGGGAACTGAAACCCTGAGCTGATTATTTGTGCTTGTCATTTTGGTTAACCTTGTTCTCAGAACCCTTAATTTTATCATTTATGTTCTCCATGACAGCCAGATCTAGCCATAAAACTATACAGCAGGAACTACCAAATGGTGGTCAAATAAAATAAATAATAGTAAAGTAAAAAGGCAGTTAGTATTTATGCTTTATCAATAAATGTTTATTATACAACATACAAAGCTCAATATTAACACAATCATGTAAAATCAAAATACACAGAGTATATTACATGAATCAAATACACTGAAGTTGTTTTGAAGTGGCAGTTAGTAGCAATTTAAGCAGTATAATATAGTTGCAGATATAGGGAGCCATTACAGTGAAATACAAACACTCAGTAATCAAGAAACATTATAGTTATGCAGCATATAGATTATATATATTCGATTTTTTTTTATAACACTGTATGTTAAAGGAGCGTACCACAATTCAATGTTACATTTTGGATCAGAGCATACAGAGAATACACATAGAAAAATACAGTACACACTCACCATGAGTGTATAATACAAGTATAGCCAGGGCTCCACCCTAAAGCTGGTGCAGAACTACCTACACTGGTGGATGCCATCTGACTTTGAGCTGTTTGTGACTGAAAAGTTAGAAGGTTAAGACAGGCATCACTTTATGTACCACAGAAGGAGAGCAACCGCCTAGTACCACCAAGTGATAAAAGATAGTACTGTGGACAGCTGGTCACTATAGTCAAAACCACAGTGTGGCGCTATCAACTAATTGCATACATGACAAACGGCATCCTACCACTGCATACTTGCATGTAGAAATCAGGCAGGTTAATATGCAGTTTGGCTCGTCAGCATATGGATTGTTTTAAAAGGCTTTGATAGAGGCTCTAAAATATTTGTGCATGTAATAAGATCCAAACCCCTGACTGGCTAAGTTAACATTATCATCTCTGTTCTGTCCTCCTTCAAATCCTAGGGGCTTTCCAAAAGCTCCTCACCTCAAAATGATTATTTTAGTACTAGAAACCAGGGCATGCACTTCTAAATTTGTAGTTATATAGATTTATATTTTTCTACACTCTTAAGTCGGGTACACACTTAGTTTTTTTCCCATTCAACCCCGTGAGTTGAACGAAAAAAAAAACTGTGAGCTCCGGTTGGAGCTGCTGTACTAACTATGCAAGGTTAGTTCAGCAATCTCCCCCTCTGAGATGTTGTGTTCTGACAGGGGGACGCCGACGACCCCCCGCCCACCACCAGAAAACTCAGATCAGCGATCTCTGCCATTGGCTGAGAGCACTGATTAGGAGTCGGTCGGATGCTGGCTTTCCAGCATGCCAAATGGCCGGCTTCTGTCGGACAGACCGACATACACACAGGATGAATGTCAGCTGGGTTTTTTTTGAACCGCCCGTTGTCTCCCGACAGTCGGCTCATGTGTATCCGGCTTTTTTGAATGCATTAATTGTAAACTTAAATTAGTTGTGCAATTAAATATAAAACTCCATTCAGAATAAAGTTACAGGTAATAAAGGCCATAAACCTTGGCGACTCAAGAAAATTCAGCCAGCTTATTTATTAACTGTGCATGCACAACCAACAAATTAATGATGGACACCCCAACTTAACTACTGTGATCTGTCAATGTATTAGTGACCACGCATCAAAAGCCAACAAAACTTCCGATTAGTAGTTACTGGTGGAAATTCGCAAACAATGTATGAATACATTAGATAGCAATTAAGTTTTCCAACTTTAATGAAACAGAACTGTATCTGTTGAAATCTTAAAGTTATCTAAAGTACAATTTTGAGGATCAAATTCAGCAGAAAAGTACAATTATGTCTGCTGTGTTTGATAAGAAAGGCTTCAGATGGACTCTGCATTTTATCCAAAACAGGCACTTGTGTACACTTCATTGTACTAAGAAATTGTCCTTCTACTCATTAGTTTAGAAAGTGCCCTGAGATTATACAATTTGAGGGAAAAGTATGTCCTGAGTTTATCTCTGCTGTTTTGCTTTCTGATGTCTATTGTTTGCTAGTGCAGACTGCTATGGATAAATGTAAAGTAGTGTACATTATGGTTATCACTAATACCATCTGTCACATTTGAAAGAATTTATACAAAGTACTTTATCTAAGGTTTATATGTCTACAATAAACAGTTACAGAGTCCCACTATTTGGCAGCAATCATGTTAAAAAGTACCGCAAAACTCCATTGATTCACAATGTAGTCTTTGGACATATTTACGCCTACGAAATTAGCATGACAAATTTATGCTCTTCATATAAAGCCTGTCTTACAGTGGCCAAACAAAAGTAGGATTGACCACTCACATAAACAAGCAATTGTTCAGCTGAAACAAAGGATTGGCTTGTGCTTAGCGTACCCATAATCATTTCAACCAAAATCTAAACAAAAGCCAAGCGATAATTACATTGCAAAACTGTAATGATTTCTTCGATTACTTGTGGCTTAAAGTGGAACCGAAGAATAGAGGAATAAGGAGCAAATTCCACTTATTCAGATCTCTGCTGATTCCTTAATAGAACAAAGAGTAACTAGAAATAACAGGTAATGTGTAGAGAAGGAGCTATGTTCTTTATCTATACTTCTAGACAATTCAGAGAAGCATAATATGAACAAGACTAATGACAGCGTACCTAAAGGACAAAAACAGTAATACAAACTTCTTTTCCGAACCCTAATGCTAGCTTGTCAAGGACAGGCTCCACTCTAAACAATATAATACAGTAGACTTTTGTTATATAACATAATACATAGAAATATAATGTGCAATGACACACAGATCACACACCAGCTTTTACAAGTCTAGCCTGGTAAAAGCTGATGAATTGCTATGGGCCACTTATACACCACTTTTACTTATGAACCACTGTAATTACAGCTGTTCTATATTACCTGAAGAATAACTCTATTCATTTTGCTAAGTATACTACATAGGCAACTATGTATGTAACTGTAGTATGCTCTATACACTAAAGTAATTTAAAATACTCATGGTAACATGATACAACATGTCCATTTTTAAATCAAAGCTAGCTACATAAAAGATATAGAAGCAATCTTTTTAAAACATTCTATACAGCGCATTTCTGTACTTGCGACGACCTTGGCTCAGAGAATACTGAACAGTACTTCTGTCTAAGTCTTCCAGTTGAGTTACTGTACAACCTGCACCTTTGTCAGTTCTATACAAGTATCTGTATCATTTCATATTATCCCTCTATTGCCCTTGAACATCTAGCCTAGCTACGTCAGACACTACTTAGATGTCATTCTTTTCTGTACAAAAAATATTAAAGTTCTTTCACACCGATTTATATTAAGAATAAGAGTCAAAAAGGCTCCAAATGTCAAGGCTACAGAACATATTTCAGAGAGTTAAAGGTTCCATTTTTTTTACAATAGCAATCAATGGCAGATCATTTTGGTGCTTGAAAATAGATATCATTACAGGCATTGGAACAAACCAATGGCAAGACTCAATGTACAATTTATTAACAAGGATATACCATTATGAAACAAAGTTCTCAAGGTGATAATCAATGACAATGGCAAGGGATAGACAAATTCCTGCAGATTTCAGTATGCAGTCAGTTCTACCTTAGGTATCAACTATATATATATTTAGGCTCACAGTTACCCAATATCAGGGATTTGTCCAGCCATGTCATTGACCCATTAAAGAGCTTTTAAAATTTGGCATCATAAAAAAACATATAGCATATAGTTTTTAAATTTGACTATTCATGTAAAATATAGCAATCAATATACATAGACATCTGATTATTACATTCACTGAGGGATTACACAGTTGTAAAAATTAATACAATCTGTAGTAACATATATTTGTATCTGCTGTAGCTGGGTATGACACTAAGAAAAGACTCATTGGGGGTGATTTACTAAAAGTGGAGAGTAAAAAATCTGGTGCTGCTCTACATAGAAACCAACCAGCTTCCATTTTTTTCTTTAACAAAGCTTAATTGAACAAGCTGAAGTTAGAAGCTAATTGGCTACCATGCACAGCAGCACCAGATTTTGCATTCTGCAGTTTTAGTAAATCATCCCCATTCTCTTTATATATTTATTTATGGTACTTGCACATTGTATAGAGTGTTGAACATAGACAAGGTAAACAGCACACATATGTAATGGCAGGTCACCTGTTACAGGTTGACCTTGAATTTCTGATATATAAATTGTGACCAATAACTGTCATAATTATATTAATGTCATGTTCAATTTATGGCTCAATTAAGTGGCAGCAATCATGTAGATTTGTCTGTACCAGCGTATTGATTAACGGTACCATAAAATTAAACATTTTCAGTACATTTCTAGACTTCTATTTAAGTAAGTCCACACTTGCCAAGCAGCTTGATCCATATTTGGTGTTCTACATATTAGAAAATAGTAAAATACTGTTAAAATTTTAGGAAACAAAACTAGTGCAGATGGCTGTAGTGCTGAAAAGTTTGGATGAGCCTTCTTGCAATATGCGATTATTGAAAACGCTTTCCGGGTAAGATGGCACATAAGATGTCAGACACATCCCTTGTGGTATAAGGCACTACACCAAACCGGAAAAGAAGGATCAATATTTAAAAGACATACTGCATATTAAAGCCCAGATAAAGCATTTTTAAATTCTATGGACTGCAGAGAGTAGTCCGGGATTCACATGTGCGCCAGTACCAATTTTAGATTGATTTCTGCTAAAGTCACACCCAATCACAGCATAACAAATCAATGTACCTTTTCATTGGATAAAAATCTACACAGCATAGATCATTTATTATAAGTCAGAAGAAAACAACTCTGCCTCTTTTATTAAACAGTAACAGGTTATCTACTTATGCCAGAATTAAAGCAAAACATGAATACATAAGATTAGTAAAGGAGGCATTCCGATTATTCAAATCAGCATGTTTCTTAGGTATGGGTTTTTTTTTTTTTTAGGTAAAGACTAATGCAATTTTGTCCCTTGTGTCACCATGTATTTGTTCTGGTTAGTTTTTGCCTATTCTTCGGTGCTCACCTTTCCCTTCCTAGGAACATGTCTGTCACCTCCAAAGAACCTGCCCAGAGAGTCAAGAAGGCCTGTGTCTCTGTATCTGCTGTGAGCTCCGTGGCCATATCTAGAGCGGTCTGAAGTGCTTGCTGAAGCCATTGGCTTTGATCCGTGGCGGGACAGTTTCTGAGAGGCCATCAAATCCGTGTCTGGTGAAGTTGTTCCACTGTCCTCTGGGATGGTTTGAAGCTCATCTGACTCAGAAGGCCGATCTTTGAAGGTGTTGTCCTCCCGTCCTGGAGCATCTCGGGAAAATAGGCGGACCAAATGTGGGCGAGGGTCAGTTGTGTTGGCTTGCTTCCCATTATCCTGGGGGTCTTCTGTGCTTGTGGAGTCAGTCACCGCCGTGCCCTTGGATGAGGTGCCATTGTTCTGGTTCACATCTGCTGCAAATAATAAGAGGGAGATGTGAATGCAGGGCTGTGAAAAGAAAACAATGATTCCTTCTTCCCACTAGCCTCATCTAGCTATTTCATGCTAAGCTCCAAGTATATGTTCATGGCACTTTATAGGAAGGAATTACACTAGGCAGAATCAATCTAGAAAACATATTTAGGTTTACTGTAGAATTGTATCTACTGTATACTTTTTATCATTTATATACTTGTTACAGTGCAACCCCGAATAATATCAGATTAAAAAGGAGAAATTATAATTAATCTCCGCATTTCAAAAATGTTAAAACCTATGTTACATGATCTAGAGCAATTATGCAAAAGAAGAAATAGATAGAAGCAAGTGCGACTATCACAAACTTTGCTTTTTTAACATTGTACATTAAACCAAAAGCTGCCAAAACAGAATGCTAGAAAGGTTAGAGAAAGGCAGAGGTAAATTAAGTGTGCAAATTATTATCACTGCAATACCTGTTACACAAGAAGCCAACAGTCTGCCCTTTGTCTCTACACAGCAAAGGAAATGTACTATCATTAATCAAATTTTAAAACAGTTTTTTACAGTGCGCAACTTATAATGCTGATGTAACCAACATGAAGAACTCAGTAGGGGTTAAAGCAAGTATGTTACTGTCTCCAGGTTAGGAAATCACAATGCCAGCATGGCACGGTCATCAGCAAAGGATGGCCCAGTTATGTTGCAATAAGGTAAAATGAACACTCATATACAAGTCCTCCAGCTTCCCCTTTCATTATATACCAATCTTGCCCGGGGAAGAAGCAATATGTAACAACACATTAAAATTCTTAAAACATCTCACTCAGCATATTACCACTTCCCCTAAATTCACCTATAGACATAATACCATTGGAACATATTTAGCTTGTTTGTACCTATCTGTGATTGTTTGAGATATACACCGTGCATGAATCCTTCAAATTCTAAAAGTTTGACAATCAAGTGCCTGACTTATGGCAAGAATACACGATAAGAATATCGTCCGAAAATTTCCGCTCTGTGAACGATTGGCCGATATTCTAACAGTAGATGCCCAGCAAGTAACACCCGATATCGTGAACAAAAAAGACAGATTGAAAAAATTATTATTTTTTTTAATTGATCAAAAACGTCCAAAAACATTGGTGATTCGTGTTTTTACAGCTGAAAAACGTCTCTCAGAACCCACTGGTCTTGGGTTTTTTTTTTACAGCTCAAAAATGTTCCAGCCAAAAGCAGTCAATTACAGCCTATGTGTGCATGAACACATAGGATAACATGATGGGGATTTTATTGACTGTAGAAAAAAATGTATAAAGCTAAAAACAGCTGCTGTAAAAATGTCCAAAAACGTCCTGTCTGTATGAGGACTTAGGCTGCATGCACACTAGCGTTTTTAGTTACGCTCCTAGAAACTAAATAGTGTTATCCTAGGTGTCCATGCACACTACTTTAGGCTATTAGCATTTTTTAAGCTTCAGCGTCTAGGAGCAGAAAAAAAATTGTTTTTGTAGAGTATCTTGGGAGTATTTTTGCAGCAGAAACGCTGCTAAACGCCCCTAAGCGCTACTAATAGAGTTTTTTGAGGTTTTTTTTTTCCTTTTAATGCAAAAACGCGAATAAAACTCTAAAGTTCCTAAAACGCTGCTAAAAAGCTACTACCAACAACTATTACCAGTGTTTTTTTCTCCAGCATCTTTTCCCAGCCTTAAAGAAACTGTTAAGACTAAAAAATGTACTTGCAGGTACAACAAGATGTTTTCGCATTATGAGTATTGTAACCTTTTTTTTAAGGCTGGTTCATTTTACCTTCAGTAATATGCTGTGATGAATGACGCAAGACCTACAAAAGCACTTGATCTACTGATGAAACTATTGAAGCAGAGTTTTTAAAGCCAGGGCAATCAACTCATGGCAGCAGGTCACAGTCCAAAATGAGGTTTATTTACTAAAGACGTTAAGACTGTTCACATACTGTAATACATTGAGGAAATATAAATTCAATTTAATCAAATAAACTGCAATATTTACACCCTTATACAAAATAAAATGCATTTTTATTTGCTCCCAGAATTAAGTCCCATAAAATTCTATATTTATGACAAGCAAAAAAACAGCCATTTGTTGACACAATGGATACTGGATGTTGGGTTGTTGCCAAATGGATTAATCTCAAAAGCTAAATGTAGCTCAACATTCAACCAACTCAAGTTCTGGCATTCTTAAATCGATCTTACAGTGGGACATAGCTAAATGCTGCATGGTTGAAATTCATATTAATTTGCTGTATTACCTTGCCAAAGGATCAGTAATTATGATCAGCCACTCTTATGATACACACACCTCTGCTCATCAGGAGGATGGCTCTTCCTGGTTAATCGCTGCATCCTGGGCTCAGATCCTTCTTCAGAGGACAGAGGTGTGATGCAGATTTATTGGTCACAATTAGGAGGCTGGAGGTGTAGAGGTGACAGGAAGCTGAACTGCTGAACCAGGAAGAGGAATTACATGCGTCACCGGTGTGGCTGTGCAGTGTGAAAAATGTAAGCAAATCATAAGATTGGCTGAACGGAATTAAGTTCTGTGGCAGGTAAAACATAAAATATATATTTTTTGTCAGCTGTGTATTTAATGCCTTGCCTGAAGTTCTGTAAATGTAACTTGCAATTGCATCAAACAGAACTTTGATTGTGATGTTGGACATCGTTAAATTGTGTAAAAAAGAATAAAAAAGGTTACAGCTGTCTACAAGCCTATCACAACTAGCACAGCACATGAAATTGCACACACTGGGGTTGATTTACTAAAGCTTGAATTTGCAAATATTGGTGCAGCTCCACACAGAAACCAATCAGCTTCAAGGTTTTATTGTCAAAGTTTGATTGAGGTTAGAAGCTGATTGGCTAGCATGCAAAGCTGCACTGTTTTTTGCACTCTCCAGCTTAATAAATCAACCCCTCCGTGTTAACAAATGACATTACTTATGAAGAACTGGACAACCACAATTATGCTGTGAGTGCATCTGACTTCCAGAGACCTACAACACCCAACATATCCTTATGGGATCAATATGAGCTAATACGATGCTCATATGATCATAAAATTGTGAAGGCATGACATCTACTGGGAGAGCCATAAACTGCAAACAAAGAATATCCCTCTATAAAGACAAACACCATCTTACAAGGAAACCAAGAATGAAAATGCATCAACACAATACACTCGTTTTTTGTTTTTTTTTCAGTCCTGCTAGTCCAGATCCAGAGATGTACTCTGTACGACAATGAGGATATTTTCACAATCTTTACACGGGGGTTAGTAGGGAAAGGACTCAGGACTAAACTTTTGAAAGTATTACTGACAATATCCTCTGCAACCACAGTAGGAACATCACTGCCCAAACCTACTATTCCTACTGATCCAGGAACATTAGTACACACCATTTATGATATAGTTATCACACTGCAGAATAAGCACAGATTTTTAAAACCCTGTTCTCTGCTATGATCCAAATACAATGTTATGATACACACGTCAATGGATGGAAGGTACAATGCTTGAGGATTTATAAAGCAATGCCCAAGCACTCTTCAGTTATAGAAATCTCAGAACTGTTGTCCTAAAAACCATAAGATGGCTTTGAGCAGAGGACAAAGCTTCCCTTGTATTTTAAGTGCAATACAAAAAAAGAATGGAATAGTTTCTTGCAAGCTGATAATGTACAACAGAGACTGTCTTTGTTAGTTAAAAATAGCTCCATGCATTAATACAAAGAATATTTATACCCCTAGAGCATTTTCTTCATCTCTTTAAAAAAAAAAGAAACCATGAACTGCCCATTGCTTCCAGCAACTAGGCTTCAATAGTCAGACATTTTATGCTCTGCAAAACCTAATAACAACAAATTTGGTTAATAAAAATAACATGACTTCTAAATGATACAATTGGTTTATGCGGAAGTAAACTGCATTAAAAAAAATAAAATAAAAATGGGCCCCGGGCTGTTTAAGTCATGATGTGCTAGTATGCATCCCATACTAGCACATTATGACAGACTTACCAGAAAAGGCACATTGTCACCGCTGAAGGTGCTTCTATCTTCACCCGGTCTTCTTTCCGGGTTCGAAGGTTTTGACCATATGAATGGTCGAGCCGGCGATGACACATGTGCGCAGGAGTCGCTGTTTACGGCATGGCTCTGAAGGGATGGCACGGGGTGCGCCGTGCCGTTCCTTCAGCGTGCATGCACCTGTGATGTCACCAGCTGCATCTAAAGTAAATATCTTCTAAACAGTGCACGTTTAGGAGAGATTTACTGTATCTATAGGTAAACTTTATTATAAGCATACCTATAGGGAAACATCATACATGGGAGTTTACTACATG
Source organism: Glandirana rugosa (assembly GCA_018402905.1). Classification (NCBI taxonomy): domain Eukaryota; kingdom Metazoa; phylum Chordata; class Amphibia; order Anura; family Ranidae; genus Glandirana; species Glandirana rugosa. The sequence goes on from BLSH010201087.1 coordinate 1,239,602, forward strand.
TATTATAGGGTATGAGAGATGCTATGCACATATTTTTGTTATGTTCCTTTTCTAATGTAGAAAAAATGCAGAATCATTTTAAACGCACCTGATATTGGCTTACCAATAGGTTTGCACTCACAAAAGGAATGTGCAATTTTCAATAAAAGAGCAATATTTACATTTAATGTCAATTAGAATGAAATCTTTTTGAAAATGAAAAGAACTGTAAATAAACTCTAAATAATATATGCTACTGAAATATACCAAAACACATTCATCTTCTATAAAAGACACCATACCAAAGCCGAAAGTTTTTAATTTTTTCTTTTTAACCTGAGTGAGTTAATGAAGTTCAGACACTCGGTTGGAGCCAATGTCATGTGTGGAACATTTACATTATTGTCATTTATCATCCACTACCCTTTGGAGGACTTTGCTCCCCATGGCTCTCCAAGTACAAAGACATTTGAGAGTATTTCTCCATCACACTGTGCCCTTTTGCTACACTGTTACCACTGACAGTTGTAATAAGCAATATGATGATGAGCAGCTGATGATTGCCTTAATGTGTCATTCAAACTGCGAGCCTTACTTGCGGATTAATGTAAAATATTAATCAAATGTCAAGCAGAGGAGATACTTGACCACTGAACCAGGAAATGGTAAGATCCATTTCACTAAGTATGGTACATTATGAGTGCATGAGTGATATGTACACATTGCATCCATCTGAATATTAATATGGGGCATGTTACCTTGACAAAAATCAAGACAATTACAAGCTGCTTATGACAGATCACTTCTATGTTATACGTACAGTATATATTATTATATCGAATGTGCAGCTTTTGTAATTTTCATATTTAAAGTGTAAACCCTAACAATAAACTTCTCTTATTTGCTCCCTTTTGATCTGCTAAATATACCAATGAAAGTGTTTTGGTGTGTCTGTTTTATACGTGCAAAATACCTGTTTATTATGCTAGGAAAAAAATGAACTGATAATTTTCTTTTGTTCTCTGCCTGTGCACAATGAGGGGTTTCATTGCACACATTTGGAAATTTATATGGAAGCTGCTCCACCTTAGAGGCTCTCAAAAGTGATTAGTAAGGGCCGGTTCACACTTGAGCGGCGCGACTTTGCGGCCCATTCACATCTAGGCGACTTGAGTCGCCTGACAAGTCGTCTCAATGCTGTGCAATGGAACCGTTCTAATAGGAGCGAATCGCTTCGCTCCGACTTAGAAAAATAGTTCCTGCACTATTTTCAGGGCGATCTCAGCGAGGCTTACATGGACTTCTATAATAGAAGTCTCCTCACAAGCCGCATTGAGATCGCCTTGAGCGGGGCGACTTGCTTCACCCTGGCAAGTCGTGCCGCTCAAGTGTGAACCGGCCCTAAGGAACACAGTATACAGAGGAGCCTTGACGTGGACACCACAGCTTCCACATACAGTATACTGTATATACAAATGTGTGCAACAAAACTTTGAAAGTTTTTAACTTGAATTGTTGCAAAGTGAGCAAACAGAAAACAACCTAAATCAAATCAATATTTGGCATGACTACCCTTTAGCTTCAAATCCAGCATCAATTCTTACACTTGCACAAAGCCAGGGATTTTGTAGGATTAGAGTCAGGTGTACGATTAACCAGTTATACCAAGCAGGAGCTAATGATCATCAATTTCATATGTAGGTAATTAACTAAAACAGAAACAGCTCTGTAGAAGGCTTAACGTTGGGTAAGGTTGTGGAAGACAGTTTCATGTTACAGGTTATACACCATGGCAAGACTGAGCACAGCAACAAGACACAAGGTAGTTCTACTGCATCAGCAAGGTCCCTCCCAGGCAAAGATTTCAAAGCAGGCTGGGGTTTCAGGATGTGCTGTTCAAGAAGAAGCACAAAGAAACAGGCAACAATGAGGACCAGAGATACAGTGGTTGGCCAAGGAAACCTAATGCAGCAGATAAAAGACACATCATGCTTACTTTTCTTTGACACTGAAAGATGTCCAGCAGTACTATCAGCACAGAACTGGTGGACACCAGTAGGACCCAGGTACACCCATCTACTGTTGACCAGACCAGACCAGAAGTGGTCTTCATTGAAGAATTCGTGACCACAAAGCCATACCCCTGAGGTGGAAACAAGGCTTGGCGACTCAACTATACAGGAAAACAGGAACTGGGGTGCAGAAAAATGGCAGCAGGTGCTCTGGACTGATGAGTTAAATTTTGCAATATCTGGTTGTAGCAAAAGGCAGTTTGTTCGCCAAAGGGCTGGAGAGCAGTACAATAATGAGTGTAGGCAACAGTGAAGCATGGTGGAGGATCCTTGCAAGGTTGGGGCTGCATTTCTGCAAATAAATTTGGAGATTTGGTGAGGATCAATGGTGTCCCCAATGCTGAGAAATACAAGCGTATACATATCCATCAAATTTGTTCTGCAGCAGGACAACAACCCCAAACATACAGCCAATGTCATTAAGAACTATCTTCAGTATAAAAAAGAACTAGGAGCCCTGGCCTTAACATCAAGTCTGTCTGGGATTACACGAAGAGACGGAAGGATCTGAGGCAGCCTACATCCACAGAATATCTGTGGGTAGTTTTCCATGATGTTTGGAACAGCCTACCTGCCATTTTCCTTCAAAAACTGTGTGCAAGTGTACCTAGAAGAATTGATGCGGTTTTGATGGCAAAAGGGTGGTCACACCAAAAAATAATTAGAGAATTCCATTTTGTTGATTGATAAAAATAAACTATTCACACTTCTATTTCTGAAAGCATTCTTAACCACTTCCCATCCGGGCCATTTTTGGCATTCCTCTCCTACATGTAAAAATCATCATTTTTTGCTAGAAAATTATTCAGAACCCCCAAACATTATATATGTTTTTTTTAGCAGAGACTCTAGGGAATAAAATGGTGATCGTTGTGACTTTTTGTTTGTTTGGTATTTGCGCAGGTATTTTTCAAATGCTTTTGTTTTTGGAAAAAAAAGTTTCATGAATAAAAACAAAAACAGTAAAGTTAGCCCAATTTTTTTGTATATTATAAAAGATGATGTTACGCCGAGTAAATAGATACTGAACATGTTACGCTTTAAAATTGCGAACACACGTGGAATTGCGCCAAACTTTGGTACTTAAAAATCTCCATAGGCAACGCTTTAAAAATGTTTACAGGGTACATGTTTAGAGTTACAGAGGAGGTCTAGTGCTAGAATTATTTATCTTGCTTTAATGCACGCGGCGGTACCTCACATGTGTGATTTGAACGAAGTTTACATATGTGGGCGTAAATTATTTACGCGTTTGCTTCTGTGCGCGAGCTTGTGGGTTAATTTTGTTTATGGTTTAGTTTACCTTTATTTTTTTATTTTTACGCTGTGTCTTTAATTTTTTTTTTTTTTTTATCACTTTTATTCCTATTACAAGGAATGTAAACATCCCTTGTAATGGAATAGTGCGTGACAGGTACTCTTTATGGAGAGATATGGAGTCAATAAGACCCCACATCTCTCCTCCAGGCTGGAAAGAAAGAGATCAGAAAAAAATTTATGATCTCAGTCTTTCCAGCCGTGTCCACGGCTTTGTTTACTAAAGCCAGCCCGAACGTGAGGTCATAACGTCGCGCCCAGGCCTCCAAGGGTCATAGAGATGACTGGTGACCAGATGGTCACCAGTTATCTCTCTGATCAACTTCTGGCGGCGACTGATTCCTTCTCCCCTCGCCGAACGCTCGGGAGAAGCACCGGAGGGCGGCGAGAGGGGGGGTGTCCCCTCCTGCTGCCTATAAGAACGATCAAGCAGCTGAACTGCCGCTATGATCATTCTTATGGTGCAGGGAATCGCCTGCCTGAAAAAATTATATCTGAATGATGCCTGTAGCTGCCGGCATCATTCAGATATCACCAAAGTCCAGGACGTCCATGTATGTACCTTGGGTGTGAAGTGGTTAATTTACATCATGTTTCACACCTGCTTAAAATGTTTGCACAGTACTGTGCATTCTCAAAGGTTTAACATGGGCTGACAAGAGAGTCCTTTGGCAAATGA
>BLSH010201087.1:1244095-1271409 GCA_018402905.1 Glandirana rugosa
TACTGTACCCGTCTCTTCCCCAATTGTGATCTTGCCGACCAGCCGCCGTCGTTATACGGTGGAAGGTCGGCTCTCCTGTGCAAATCGCTGTAGCTGTATGGCAGTCTGTGCATGAGGGATGGCTGTGCGCTGCGGGAGCGTGCCCGACTCAATGTCCGTCAGCGACCCGCGATTGCCTTGTACAGAGGCAGAATGGGGATCTGCCTATGTAAACAAGGCGGATCCCCGTTCTGACAGGGGACATGTCAGAGATCTACTGTTCCCCGTCATTGGGAACAGCAATCTCTGTCATGTCCCTGCCAGCCCATCCCCCCTACAGTTAGAACACACCTAGGGAACACACTTAACCCCTTGTTCGCCCCCTAGTGTTAACCCCTTCTCTGCCCATGTCATTAATACATTGATGAGTGCATTTTTATAGCACTGATCAATGTAATAATGTCACTGGTCCCCAAAAAGTGTCATTTGGGATCAGATTAGTCCGCCGCAATGTCAAAAATCACCGCCTTTACCAGTTAAAAAATTAATTAATTAATAAAAGTCCATAAATCTATCCCGCAGTTTGCAGATGTGATAATAAAAACCGCAGAGGTGATCAAATACCACCAAAAGAAAACTCTATTTGTGGGGAAAAAAGGACATTAATTTTGTTTGTGTACAGTGTCGCACGCCCGCACAAATGTCAGTTAAAGTGACGCAGTGCCATATCGCAAAAAAAAAAAGGCCTGGTCAGGAAGTGGGTAAATCCTTCCGGGGCTGAAGTGGTTAAGGTCATCACAGAGGACAAGAGGGCACTCTTTACATTTGGAGAAAACAAGATTTAATCTCTAAATACAGAATGGCTTCTTCACAGTAACAGCTGTGAAAATGTGGAATAGACTCCCTCAAGAGCAGGTTCTGGCCACCTTAGTAGATTATTTTAAGAAAGGCCTGGATTCTGTCCTAAATGCACATGGAACTGGATACTAATATTTATAGGTATAGTGGATCCTGGGAATATCCGATTGCCTTTTGGGTGGATCAGGAAGGATTCCCCCCCCCCAGAGCAAATTGGATTCAAGCTTTGTTGTGTTTTTTTTGCCTTCATCTGGATCAACTGTGGTTATAGGGAGGTTTTCAACTTTACTGCTTCTTTTTTTTTCTCTGTTGGTTGAACTGGATGGGCTTGTGTCTTCTTTTCAACCAGAAATGTGTTACTGCGCAGACACGATGTTGATGTACATTGGGGCGCCATTCAAATGAACAAACAGAGATTGTATAGTGCAGTTTTACATGTACAGGCAGTCCCCGGGTTACAAACAAGATAGGGACTGCAGGTTTGTTCATAAGTTGAATTGGTTTGTAAGTGGGAACAGGTACATTTTTTAAGTGTAGCTCCAGCCAAAAAAAACTATTTTTAAGCATTTTGGATAGCATAGGGAAGGGGTAACACCCCCTGTAATGTTTGTTTTGCTGTCTATGTTTCTGTTCAGAAGATGTCACCTCACTTCCTGTTCGAATAATAATTGGATTTTGAAAATTTTGGGTTGTTGTGGAAACAAACCTTGGTGATAAAGCATCAGTGGAGACACCTTTTTCCCATAATAACTCTTACAGGAGTGAATTTCCCTTCCTAGGGGAAGATTTCCTCTCATTTCCTGTTGTCTCCCTCCATTTGTAAGTAGGAGCCGTTTGTAAATCGAATGTTTGTAACTAGGGGACCACCTGCATAACTGCAACAGAACTAGAGATTGCCATTTGTGACCTGTTTTTATTAATGTGATTTATTTTTATTATTAGAAAAGGTTTTGTCTGCGCCTATTGCTCTTTCTACTTATTTTTACAGCTGATGCACTAAAGCATCAATGCATATGGCTATAGTAGATGTGTGCTTGCTTCTGCTGGAGGCACTACTATGGGGAGTCACTAATCCATTCCTGTGAAATGGAGCAGAGGGGCAAAGAAAGTGAGAGAGGACAAGACAGTGTGGAGGCTGCTGTGTGAGGCCAAGTTCCTTATCTCTGACTACAGGTACATTATTACTTCGTAACCTGAGTGGGTTCAGTGTTTTAAACCTTACATTGGCATCAACAGTGCTGTCCTTGGCTGTCCTGGTGTGTAACTCTCTTGAGCTGGTTTTCACAGTGGTGACTGGATGGATCTTGGGAGAGGACATTGGTGGGAAAGTGATGGCGTGAGGTATAAGAAGTCACGTGTGGACACAAGGTCAGGAAGAGTATAGGAGAAAAGATCTCCCTGGGGGAATAAAGCGCTGTCTGACACACTTTGTTTCTCATAAAGGGGTCAAAAACTTCTAATAAGTGTGTTTGGATACAGAGGTGGAGCACACAAGGTGGCACAGCATATGTTAGAATGTGAAGAATGCTATATATTGAGGATACACAGACTATTTATTTTTATGCTGAATCACTGCATTCAATACTTTTTGAAAAAGGAAATCTGATTGAAAGTTCATTTTAACAGATATGCTCACATTCAAAACTATGGGGGAAATTCACTAAAAATAGAAAAGAGAGATTTCTAGCATCAGCTTGTTCAGTTAAACTTTGAAAACGAGAGAGATAAATTGGGTGGTTGCCCTGCACAGCTGCTCCAGATTCTGGCTGCTCTAGTCTTCGTAAATTCCTTTCAATTTTATCTTAGGAATGAAAAAATCACAGACATGACTGTCCTACAAAGGGATGATGGTACTGCTGAACCATCATTGATGCCTCCTCTACAATCTTTCCATGCTACTTGGAGCTGATGGCCTAACCTTTTTTCCTTCAAAGTCAGTAGCAGCCAAACCTGCAGTGATGTCACATTACATGAAAAGATCAAAATACAACTTACTCATTCTCTTATATACAAGCGGCCAAATCTTAATCCAAAACAGTTATCACCTCTCTTATCAGAATGTGTGTTAGCCCCTTTGACTTTGCTGGAAAATCTTAAAAAAAACAAAACAGGCAGGCACAGTGGAAAGTGATCAGGTGAGAGATTGCCAGAGGAATGTTATGCTAATGCCACTGAGCTAAGTATGTGTGTGCACCATGCATACACAGTATCTCACAAAAGTGAGTACAACCCTCACATTTTTGTAAATATTTTATTATTATTATTATTATTATACAGGATTTATATAGCGCCGACAGTTTGCGCAGCGTTTTACAATATTAGGGCAGACAATACAATTACAATACAATTCAATACAGGAGGAATCAGAGGACCCTGCTCGTTAGAGCTTACAATCTAGGAATTATATCTTTTCATGTGACAACACTGAAGAAATGACACTTTGCTACAATGTAAAGTAGTGATTGTAAAGCTTGTATAACAGTGTAAATTTGCTGTCCCCTCAAAATAACTCAACACACAGCCATTAAAGCCTAAACCGCTGGCAACAAAAGTGAGTACATCCCTAAGTGAAAATGTCCAAATTGGGCCAAATTAGCCATTTACCCTCCCCGGTGCCATGTAACTCGTTAGTGTTACAAGGTCTCAGGTGTGAATGGAGAGCAGGTGTGTTAAATTTGGGGTTATCACTCTCACTTTCTCATACTAGTTACTGGAAGATCAACATGGCACCTCATGGCAAAGAACTCTCTGAGGATCTGAAAAAAAGAATGGTTGCTCTACATAAAGATGGCCTAGGCTATAAGAAGATTGCTAAGACCCTGGAACTGAGTTGCAGCATGGTGGCCAAGACCATACAGTGGTCCACTCAGAACAGACCTCACCATGGTCGACCAAAGAAGTTGAGTGCATGTGCTCAGCGTCATATCCATAGGTTGTCTTTGGGAAATAGATGTATGCTGCCAGCATTGCTGCAGAGGTTGAAGGGGTGGGGGGTCAGCCTGTCAGTGCTCAGACCATACGCTGCACACTGCATCAAATTAATCTGCATGGCTGTCCTCCCAGAAGGAAGCCTCTTCTAAAGATGGTGCACAAGAAGGCCCGCAAACAGTTTGTTGAAGACAAAGGTAACCAAGGTAAACTTATTTGGTTCAGATGATGTCAAGCGTGTGTGGCGGCAACCAGGTGAGGATTACAAAGACAAGTGTGTCTTGCCTACAGTCAAGCATGGTGGTGGAAGTGTCATGGTCTGGGGCTGCATGAGTGCTGCCGGCACTGGGGAGCTAGAGATGGAGGGAACCATGAATGTCAACATGTACTGTGACATACTGAAGCAGAGCATGGTCCCCTCCCTTCGTAGACTGGGCCGCATGGCAGTATTCCAACATAACGACCCCAAACACACCTCCAAGACGACCACTGCCTTGCAGAAGCTGAGGGTAAGGTGATGGACTGGCCAAGCATGTCTCCAGACCTAAACCCTATTGAGCATCTGTTGGGCGTCCTCAAATGTAAGGTGGAGGAGCGCAAGGTCTCTAACATCTACCAGCTCTGTGATGTCGTTATGGAGGAATAGAAGAGGACTCCAGTGGCAACCTGTGAAGCTCTGGTGAACTTCATGCCCAAGAGGGTAAAGGCAGTGCTGGAAAATAATGATGGCCACACAAAATATTGACACTCTGGACCCAATTTGGACATTTTCACTTAGGGGTGTACTCACTTTTGTTGCCAGTGGTTTACACATTAATGGCTGTGTGTTGAGTTATTTTGAGGGGACAGCAAATTTACACTGTTATACAAACTGTACACTCACTACTTTACATTGTAGCAAAGTGTCATTTCTTCAGTGTTGTCACATGAAAAGATATAATAAAATATTTACAAAGATGTGAGGGGTGTACTCACTTTTGTGAGATACTGTATCTGCTGTTTCATATATACACATTGGCGGTGACAATGCTGATAGCTTTTCTCTTTGACATATGTAGCAAAGCAAACCTGTTGTTCTTGCGACTGCACAGAAAATTCACAGCGGGTCATTTAGTGTTGTCAGAGGCAATTTCACTGGCAGGATTACTATGTATTAATATTTCAAATAGGGTCTTCATTGCAACATTTAAAGTTAGTAGATGTATTTTAATCTATAGTTCTACATAAAAGCCTTATAATAGAGCAACTGTGCATTTCCACATCTATCTTTTATTCTATACTTGGATTATCTGAACATATTTACTTAGCCACATTGGACATAAATGCTTCCTGCTATAGGTTCTCCAACTGTTTGCAAACTACTAAGCCCCATAAATATTGTTACTATTACAATGATTATTCGTATGTACTAGGGGTGCACCGATGCCACTTCCTTAGCAACAAGTATGTGTACCGATACTTTTCTTTAAGTACTCGCCGATACCAATTACCGATACCTATTTTCAGAATATAGGGAGATCAAGATGAGGAGGAGAAACAGGGAGGGGGTCTCCATCATCTCCCAACACTCAGCACTGCTGGCCCCACATGTAGGTGGTCCATGCTGTCATCCTACGTCCTCCAGTCCCATCTCCTCCATCCCATGTCCCCCTCCTCCTGCAGTCCATACAACAATGGCCACTGTTCCCCAACTCATAAGACCAATGAGATTGATCACATGGTAAAGGGTTGCTGTGATTGGCCCTTTACCTCGATCTGTGATCAGCCATGTCTGAAGGGCACAGCGATCACAGAGTGTGCCTGATGCATGCCCTGGGGGCGCAGAGGGGCGGGGTTCTAGGAGGACGTCAATAGACGCCCTCCCAAAACTGTCCGGGCCCAGAACGGCATGTTCAGGCCATCAGGCAATAGGAATTGTTCACGCCTGGAACCGGGCTGACAAAACCCCAGGTGCCAGGAAACAATTACTAGTCGCCATGGCGACCTGGTGGCTAGTATTTGTGGAGCCCTGCACTAGTGGATCCCAATGTAAAATACTATGTGCGCAACAGGAAAAAAATAATTTACTGCTTATTACGTTGTAAATGTGAAAAGGGATGCAAATGTCGATGAGTATACCAAGACAACAATACCAGCCTAAGCAAATGTCTCAAATACCAGAAAATAAGCTTGAAAAACAAGCAGACCATGGAACATTCCATGTGTATGTCACTGCAGTAAAAGTGTCAAGCTATAAAATGTCAAATTCACTACCATGCTACTTAAGTCATGTTTCCAGTTGTGCCGTGCTGGCCAAGGTGCCTTTTTGAAATATTAGCCAATGTAATAGGCACTCATGGACATAAGACAACCGTTACACAATCTGTTCAATCACAAATAAATAAGGAAACCATATCTTGTCTATGACTACTCTCTTATTGTGGGGTTCACTGTGAAGGTATGCCTAAGCCACCACTAAAAGAAAATCCAATTCAGGCAGCTCTGGAAACACTCCTAACAGGGCTTTTAAAGGAAATAATGATATATGATACTTGCACCTTATATACTTGAGAGACTGGTTTGCTGAAACTTCACACTCTTTCAGTAAACCAGCAGAAAAACAGCTTTGTATAAACCTGCTTCGATCACAATGTACTGCTGTACTGAGTTTAACCTCTCAACGGGGTCGCTTTTATTTGACTTTTACATCTCCTTTGACTCCTTTCAGACACATCAAGCAGGGGTTCCAGACTCAAAACACTACTTATACTCTTACCAATCACTCTAATAGTTCTTGCTGAGATTTACATCTCTGCTTATAGACTGCAGAGGGAGTGGAGAAGGTTGTCCGTTTATTTCCCAATAATCCATGTAGAGAGTTCAATAGGCAAGGTTTAGAAATTTCCAGCATTAACAATTACAGGCATACAATGAAGGGTTTCCATAACCTTTTTACTGTTGAGTGGTTGTCTGTATTCAAGAAATACCAAGATGAAAAAGCAGAAACACCAATGGCCTTAGGCTAAGTACTTTTTTTAGTTTAAGTCGAGATAAACTAAAGTACAGATAGCCAAAGATAACATATGTACAAGTTATACTGAGAAGCAAATGTTGTGTTTGTATAATAGCCAATGGTAGAGAAGCATTGTGGTTTGATGGTGACATATACAGTATATGCAATATCATCAACAGTACTGTGCTGCTTACAAAGCAATCTATTAGCATTTTGAATGGTTGTAACCTAATTTATTTAATGGGAACTTTTTAACTAGAAATGCACCGAAATTTCGGCGGCCAAAACATATTGACCGAAAATGGTGTTTTCGCCATTTTGCCGATAAAAAAAAGGTGCCAATAACGGCACCAAAATCTCATGTGACTCAAAAAACCGCATTAAAAAATGTAATACAGGTGCGTTATTGATGCGTTCTTGCTGCGTTTTCAATGCATTGCAATGGGGAGATGCGCGTTTTTTGTGAGGTTTTTTTAACTGATCAAAAATGCAGCAAGCATAATTGTTAACACAACAGAAGCACAATGAACCAGTGTCAAGACACACATAGAACTTAAAGGGATACATTTTTCTTGAGCTTTTCTTGCACTAAAAGTTGCCAATAACAGGCGACAACAAATTCATGCATCCTGCATTTTTTGTACCAAAATTTCCATTTGGTGCACTTATATTTTTAACAGTTTCAAGACCAAGGCCTCCTTCACATGAGCGAATAGGTGCATACAGTGGCTTCCAGTGGCAAGAGTCAGCAGATAACCATGGCAGGATCACATGTGTATTTGGATAGCTGCAGCTGCTCAACCTGTAGAAAACAATGACAGGTTGAGAGAGCTGTCACTGTTCCCATGTAGCTGCACATCCCCGACTCCTGTGTCACTGGATTTGATTGACATCAGTGGGAACCAATGGCTCCTGCTGCTATCAATCTGTCCAATGAGGACCCAAGACAGCTGTTGGAACTGCTGGGCTTGTTCTCGTCACTGGGTTCAAGTAAGTATTAGGGGGGCTCTGGGGGGCAGCTGCAGCACAGGAGGTTTTTCAACTTAATTCATGCAATGCATTAAGGTGAAAAACCCCAAGGGTTTATAACTCCTTTAAGTAGGTCTATTGAAATTAAGACAACACAGAAAAAAAGCAGTGGCAAGGTGTGCACCTAAATTGCTGTGCAGTCTGAGCTTCATGGCCGACAAACATCACCTGTGAGTAGCGTTTTTTTATTGTATCACCATTTTCAACTTGACAAGGCTTGCAATGGTAATAAACATTGAAATAAATACTGGGAATTTAGTTCTTCAACTCTGATGCTGTGGAATTTAGCTTTGCTACTTGATGAGCATTTCCTTTTTTTATTGCTTTTATTTGTAAATGAACAATATTTCACTACAGGTTTTTCTGACTTTTCTTTAGATGAACACAAGTGGTACCATTTTTTTGGGGCTTTAAATGAGTGGGTGTTTTTTTTTTTTTATGTACATGGGATGGTGATTTCCTTGGAGCTTCCAGTTATGCTTTTTGACCTTTTATAAATATGTTCATCGGTACTTGGAAAACATATTCTATGTGCAATATAGAAATAAACACACAGAACCATATATGCTCTATATATTTTCTCTTAGTGATAATCGTGTACTGCACTGTTTATTATATACATATTTCTCCCACTTCAGAATTTCTTACCCCAAAGCCACCTGAAGCTCCCCACACTCCTCTCCACATTACACAGCAAAAATTAAGACATGGTTCAACCCTACTCAACAGTAAAATGTTCATGAATGTGAAGACCTGCCCTGGACATTGTCACCTGAGGGGAGTGCTTAGGCGTCATTCACACCAGTGTACTTAAGTGGAGGGCAATGTTCGCCTGTCTAGGATGCACAGGTGTTCCATACAGTGAGGGAAAAAAGTATTTGCTCCCCTACTGATTTTGCATGTTTGACCACTGACAAAGAAATGATCAGTCTATAATTTTAAAGGTAGGTTTAATTTAACAGTGAGAGACAGAACAACAAAAATGTCCAAAAAACGCATTTAAAAAAAATGATACATTGATTTGCATTTTAATGAGTGAAATAAATATTTGACCCCTTTGCAAAACATGACTTAGTACTTGGTGTCAAAACCCTTGTTGGCAATTACAGAGGTCGTTTCTTGTAGTTGGCCACCAGGTTTGCACACATCTCAGAAGGGATTTTGTCCCACTCCTCTTTGCAGATCCTCTCCAAGTCATTAAGGTTTCGAGGTTGACGTTTGGTAACTGGAACTTTCACCTCCCTCCACATATTTTCTATGGGATTAAGGTCTGGAGACCTTAATGTGCTTCTTCTTGAGCCACTCCTTTGTTGCCATGGCTGTGTGTTTTGGGTCATTGTCACGCTGGAATACCCATCTACGAACCATTTTCAATGCACTGGCTGAGGGAAGGAGTCTTTCACCCAAGATTTGATGGTACATGGCCCAGTCCATCGTTCCTTTGATGCGGTGAAGTTGTCCTGTCCCCTTAGAAGAAAACATCCCCAAAGTATAATGTTTCCACCTCCATTTTTGACAGAGAGGATGGTGTTCTTGGGGTCATAGGCAGCATTCCATGGCGAGTTGAGTTGATGCCAAAGAGCTCGATTTGGTTCTAATCTGACCACAACACTATTACCAAATTCTCCTCTGCATCATTCACATGGTCATTAGCACACTTCAGACAGGCCTGTACATGTTCTTTCTTGAGCAGGAGGACCTTGCGGGTGTTGCAGGATTTCAGTTCTTCATGGCATAGTGTGTTACCAATTGTTTTCTTAGTGACTATGGTCCCATCTGCCTTGAGATCATTGACAAGATTCTCCCAAGTAGTTCTGGGCTGATTCCTCACTGTTCCCATGATCATTGAAACTCCACGAGGTGAGATCTTGCATGGAGCCCCAGATCTCCCCAGAGGGAGATTGACAGTTATTTTGTGTTTCTTCTGTTTGCAAATAATCGCACCAACTGTTGTCACCCTCTCACCAAGCTGCTTGGCGATGGTCTTGTAGTCCATTCCAGCCTTGTGCCTGACAGCTCTTTGATCTTGGCCATGGTGGAGAGATTGGAATCTGATTGATTGCTTCTGTGGACAGGTGTCTTTTATACAGGTAACAAGCTCCTTTAAAGGGAGTGCTCCTAATCTTAAAATGCAAATCAATGTATAACTTTTTTGAAATGTGTTTTTCTGGATATTTTTGTTGTTATTCTGTCTCTCACTGTTAAAATAAACCTACCATTAAAATTATAGACTGATCATTTTTTGTCAGTGGACAAATGTACAAAATCAGCAAGGGATCAAATACTTTTTTCCCTCACTGTACATTCAAAAATAGGCAGTCCCATTCATGTCAATTGGGATGCAATGACTGCACAGACACAACCGCTGTTTCCAATTTGACATCCGTATGGGTGCAGGTGCACGCATGTCCCTGAGCTTACACAGTTTTTGGGAACATGCAGCTGTAAGTAATCACAATTGGGAGTAGCAGCTCTATCTTTGCAGCAGCTGCATACTGATTGCCGTTATGTGGATGAATGGAGCACCTGTGCCTCCCATGCGGGCAAACACAGCTGCCACTCGTGTTTTCCCCTTAAGTACGCCCATGTGAACCAGGTCTTATGCACATAGTAAGTTAAAGAAATTTGCAGAATTGCTTTGAAAGGCTCCAGCTGGTTCTGGGGTAAGTAATTTAGGAGCAAGATATACATGCTAATAGCTTATACTGTCACGCACCTAATGTTTTAGTTAGTTTTGTCATTTTAGTTTACTTAAAGTTTTACTTTGAGTGAAGATGTTCTGAATGATTTAGCTTACAACAAAGAATGAATTGGCTGTGTGCTGTTTTACAAGGGTGCAGCCCACTTATGTGACACAGCGTGGGACCAAACCTGCAGCAAATCCTCCTTATTGTTAAAAAGCTTCTGGCTATGCTTGGTATTGCCTAGAATGAGAGAGGCACCTAAGATAAAACAAAAAGACCCATGGTTTACTAGCAGTGGGATCTGCTATGACAGAAATGTTACAGTTATGAGAGGAATGTGGCTGCTGTCCAAGCAGCCTGCAGATTTTCTTTTTCCAATTGTTAAATAAATGAATTCTGTCAGCCCACCCATATAATATCAAACTGTTTCTTTGTTTTCCCAAACTATACATATTTTACTGGTCTCAGACATGCACAAAACGAAGACATGTAGACTATACAAGGACCTTCATGGAAACATTATTCTTTTTAAGTCAATTTATTTGAGTTCAGATAAAACCTAATATGGTTTTAGGACTTCTTTCTGTACATCAGCTTTATGATAATCTAATTTTAAACAATTTCAATTAACTTATATAGCTGTGTATCAACAAAAGTAACTCATGTAACTACCCTATTATCTCTTCTAAGAATGGCCTCCACGCAGTATATCCTCAAAATACATTTTTATTACATCCAGCATAAGGGAATGTATGCTGTATATTTTTTTACATTATACATTTATTCAGATTATCACAAAATGTATTTGCTCTCTAGTTGCTTAAAGCCAACTGAACTCACAGGAATAAATAATCAGCGAGAAAGACTTTGTACTAACAACATCCATTTTCATAGTCTTACCTCCACTTTATTTTTACAGTATTTGTACAGGGTGCCTAAATATGGTTGTGTAGTCTAATAAGCACAATACAAGGCCAAGTGCTTTCAGCAATTCACACACAACTGTTCAGATATATCGCCTTCACTTTCTTTGCAATATGAATCTGTGTGAGGGCATTTTTATTGAGGGGTGTGGCTACCACTCTGCTATGCCAGTACAGACCACTGCATGTGGGGGCAGAAAGAAACAATTTCATTAACAGAAAAAGGTAATGTAAAGCTTTTCCAGCAAATGCCAATAAAAAATCATAACATATGGGGAACAGGGCTGAAAAAAATGAGAATTCTAATGGGTGAAAAAAATACACAGGCCATTTTGTAACTAAAAGCAGTTGAAAATGATTGTTCCTTTTTTCATTTACAGCCTCCAACGATTTTCTGTAACTGCCATCAATTTAAAATTTCTCCTGCAACCATGACACCAGCACTCAAATTTGTAGATGGATTTGTTCTCATTATCTGCTTCTTAATGGAAACCTGCCAGAGACGCATGCAGGATGCCATTGTGGGCCTCTTCTTCTCAATGGCTGGCTTTCATTTCGACTATCTGGCTTTATTACTTTTATCTAGGGCCGAAACAACTAATCGATTAATCGACAACTAATCGATTATGAAAATAGTTGTCAACTATTTTCATAATCGATTAATCGGCCAGCTGATTAGTTGGCCTGTGTACAGAATGCATTATTTTTTTACATATCAGGAAATACAGTGCAGCACACAAACAGCTCAGTACACCGGCCATACATGTCAGAAGACACAGTGCAGCACACATACAGCTCAGTACACTGTCCGTAAATGTCAGTAAGTGCCTGAGAACTTGTGAATGTGTGAGGAGCAATGCATCCTGGGACATGTAGTCCTGGGCAGGAAGTGAGAGGTTCCAAAGGTAGAAGTTTTTTTTTACCTTGCCATAGGGAGCACTCTATACTATAATTTGCAGCTTGATATTGGGGCACTCTGAAGGCAGGAGGAGCCAGAAGTGTCGACCCCAGAAGAGGGAATCAGGGCTGCTCTGTGCAAAACCATTACACAGAGCAGGTAAGTATAGCATGTTTGTTATTTAAAAAAAAATACTATTAAGACTGTGTGCAGGAAGATCAACATCTGAACCCAGAGAAGGTGGAGGCTGATAGACTGGAGGTAATAGAAGGCATTGCAATTACATTTAAAGTAAACTTTTACCAGTATTGTGCATTTATATCTAAAATGATCATATCCAGGAAAAAAAGTCTCAGCTTTTAGCACTACTTTAATATAAAAGATGTATATCTCCCTTCCACCCTTCATATAACTTCATATCCGACTCCTAGGTAAAATACCCATATATCCTACTTTATTATTATACATGCTTCTGTCTGTTATTCTCAGAGTGGATTAGAAATTTTGCTCCCCAACCATATAGTTGGTTATTTATATTTACCACTGCATATACCATATTTTTCGCACCATAAGACGCACTTCCCCCCCCCCCAAAAAAGTGGGGGAAAGTCTCCCTGCGTCTTATGGTGTGAATGCTGCAAACCCCCCCCCCCCCTTGTCGCCGCCGGGAGCTTGCATTACACTGCGGGCTCCCGGACACAATAGAGCGCTGCTCTGATCTCACACAGTGAGAAGACAGAGCAGCCGCAGTACTTCATTTGGCCACTGGGGCTTCATTCGGCCCCAGTGGTCAAATGAAGTACTGCGGCGGCTGGAGCTGCTTCTTTCTGAATGGGATCTGGCTGCAGAGTGGAGCTCCACTATGCGCAGGGTGATGACATCATCACAGCGCAGTGGTGGCGGGAGATATGAATCTTCCTCTCAGCTCTGTCAGGCTGGTCTGGTATATGGCTGTATTTCATGGATTTGGCATATGCTGTATTTCATGGATCTGGTATATGGCTGCACTGGTAAATATTTTAGTACACCATTTGGTTCAGAATATTTTTTTTTCTTGTTTTCTTCCTCTAAAACCTAGGTGCGTCTTATGGTGCGAAAAATACGGTAGATATTTAAGACAAAATTGCCTTTTTTTTCTTTTAAAACTTTAAATATTCACTAAATTTTACACATTTTTTTGTAAGGTTATTATCCGATTAATCCATTAATCGAAACAATAATCGACCAACTAATCGATTATGAAAATAATCGTTAGTTGCAGCCCTACTTTTATCCCTAACCAGAGCAGTGTGCATTTCTCTGACTTTCCTGACCTACATACCTGTTCTGGGCCAATGACTCAAAAACTATCGAAGCCAACAGCATAACATCCTAACACATAGTAATAGCAGCCCATATATCTCTTTCAGAATAGACTTCCTAAAAGCTGTCTTATTGTCACTGTTAGAAGTCCAAGTTACAGACATCCCTCACAATGTGCTTTGGTCTAACTGCTATGGAATATTCATGTTTGGCGAAACAAAAAACTGAATGTGTTATATGTCTAAAGGGATGCTGGGGCGCAATATTTCTCATTACAACACTCTACACTAATGGTGTGTTTACGCTAAATGCAGACCCATCACTAAGCACCTGTTTTCAAAAGATTTCAGTGAGTACACTAAAATAGCCTACTTTATTATCAAGAGAACAGAACCAGGTAAGAATTGGCTATAAAGCTAAAGTCTGTGCTATTTAGCTGACCTTTATGGGATTTTTTTTTCTTAGAAAAACATGATCATCATTATTAAATGTGCCTACTTTGTAGTCCTTTGCTAATTTGTCCATTAAGGGCTGTGCGCTACTAGCCAAACTATCATGAATCATATTTTTCAGGAAGGGGCCAGGAACTGTAGTAAGTAAACTTTATTACCTTTAGGAATATCTAACACTTCGCTATCGGTTTTGTTCGATCTGATCAGAGTATAAATATTTTATAAATAATATAAGGCAGCGCAGAGAGACTGTAGATGGTACCATACTGATGCACCTAATACAGAACACATAAAGCAAGCAGAATTTGACAGAGGATGGCAAAGAACAATATAAATGCAGAAAAATACAGAGCAGATGTATGTTGTGTAATTAAATTACTCATTTTTGAGTGGATTTTTTTAACTGTAGATATACTGTATGTGTTGTATGGTGCAATGACATGTAATTCAATGACTTATCAGCACACTGAATTGGACGTCACTGCCATTTCCGATATGTAACAATATGAAGGATTACTGTCATGCTGACCATTCAAAGACATAAAAATAGGATACCTGGTCAAACATAACAAAGCTAAGATGATGGCCCTTTCCAAATCAGAGATTTTGATTGAATTTACTTTAGCAAAAATCTATTTAACTCTTATCTGTGCAGCATCTTTCCTCTGTTCACTGAAAATGTATAAGGGATGTAACACAATTACTTGTGGATCTCTATCAATTGACAAAAAAAAGAAAGAAGAAAATGAGTTCAGTTTAGTTAGTTGAAAGCCAGAACTGAAAAGGAAGCAGCATAAATGCCCATTTTCTTCACAGATTGCCACTGTTGTCTGATCAGACAATAAAAAGATTTATATCCGATTTGTTGAAGGCAGACAATCTTATTTAAACACAGGGAAACAGGGAAAAAATGTCCGTTTGGTCCGTTTTTTAATTTTTGTCAGCTCTCCCATCCCAAACACAGAAAACCTTATATTAGAAAAAAAATATAACACTAATATATAACGACTGTAGGACATCATATAACATCCTCGGCTTGCAGTGGTTAT
This sequence comes from Glandirana rugosa, assembly GCA_018402905.1. Lineage (NCBI taxonomy): Eukaryota > Metazoa > Chordata > Amphibia > Anura > Ranidae > Glandirana > Glandirana rugosa. The sequence goes on from BLSH010201087.1 coordinate 1,259,190, forward strand.
ACCGGGATGATGCCATCAGCTACAGGCATCACCCTGGTATCAGAATTTTCAGCCAGCTATTCCCTGTAAGGCAGAAGTGATTTGAGTAGGTGAACAGCCACTGGATCCCTTCTGAGGGTGGTGGAAAAGGATATACCCCTCCCATGCTGCCTTTCCTGGACTCCCTTATCCTTTCGCAGAGCCTGGGGGCACTGCGGCCAGCGGTGATGGCTGCACAGCACAGAGAGAGAGGGGAACTGATGTTGTTGTGACCCCAGAAACCGGATGAAGATCACTTACGGTTCCGTCTCTGTTTTTACCTGGCCATTAGCAGAGTTTTAGGTACCATCGCTTGTCGCCATTACATGGGCATAGTGTTTGGGGCTTCTAAGTAATTTCCGAGCAAAAAATGTAGATTTTTTTATATATATGTGAGAAATGTCAGAATTGGCCTGCGCTTACAGTGCGGGATATCGCAGCTGACCGTCATATGACGGCGGTTTGTGATATCGAGCCACTTTGTCGCCGTCAGGCGGTGGTCGGCAAGTGGTTAAAAAGAAAAACATCCAAGCCTGGCTAAATTTTGCAAAAAGACATCTGAAGTCTCTCAAAAGCATGTGGGAAAATATGTTATGATCTGATGAAACCAAGGTTTAACTTTTTGGCCATAATTCCAAAAGATATGTTTGCCACATAAACAACATTGCACATCACCAAAAGAACACCATACCCAGAGTGAAGCATGGTGGTGGCAGCATCATGCTTTGGGGGCTGTTTTTCTTCAGCTGGAACAGGAGCCTTAGTCAAGGTAGAGGGAATTATGAACAGTTCCAAATACCAGTCAGTATTGGTACAAAACCTTCAGGCTTCTGCTAGAAAGCGGAACATGAAGAGGAACTTCATCTTTCAGCATGACAACGACCCAAAGCATACATCCAAATCAACAAAGAAATGGCTTCACCAGAAGAAGATTAAAGGTTTGGCCCAGCCAGAGCCCAGACCTGAATTCGATTGAAAAATCTGTGGGGTGATCTGAAGAGGGCTGTGCATAGGAGATGCCCTCGCAATCTGACAGATTTGGAGTGTTTTTGCAAAGAATGGCTGTGTTGAGTTATTTTGAGGGGACAGTAAATTTACACTGTTATACAAGCTGTACACTCACTACTTTACATTGTAGCAAAGTGTCACTTCTTCAGTGTTGTCACATGAAAAGATAGAATAAAATATTTACAAAAATGTGAGGGGTGTACTCACTTTTGTGAGATACTGTATATATATATATATATATATATATATATATATATATATATACACATATACACACACACACACACACACACACAGGTGTCATGAATAACACATCACAGTATAAAGTAAAATTATTGTGAGCTGGCATGTAATCCATATCATAAAATATTTATTAAAATCATTAATGACTGCAGATAGTTTATGACAATCTAAGCTGTAAACTCATGATTGTAATGCATCTAAAAAAAGACATGGATGAGCGAGTTTGGGGTGGATGAACTTGACTGGCCTGCACAGAGTCCTGACCTCAACCCGACAGAACACCCTTGGGTTGAATTAGAGCAGAGACTACGTGCCAGGCCTTCTCGTCCAACATCAGTGCCTGACCTCACAAGTGCGCTTCTGGAAGAATGGTCAAGCATTCCCATAGACACACTCCTAAACCTTGTGGACAGCTTTCGTAGTAGAGATGAAGCTGTTATAGCTGCAAAGAGTGGGCCAACTCAATATTGAACCCTACGGACTAAGACTGGGATGCCGTTAACGTTCATGTGTGTGTAAAGGCAGGTGTCCCAATACTTTTGGTTATATAGCACACACACACACACACACATACTGTACATGCACACCCTTACACATTCCCCATTAATAGCTTTTAAAAGTTCTCTTTTTGTAAAGTGGCACTCATTGCTCATACACAAATCCCCAAACACAGCCTCTGTCCTTGGACAGAACAATTTCAGAATGTTTTCCTTGTCCTGTCTTTGATGAAATAGTGATTAAAAGAGACAAACAAAAATGTATCAACGAACAGAATCCATTGTGTTTTATGTGATTTTGGTAGCAAACTAACCACTACATATCTATTGTGTATGGCTTTTATGACTATAGTGGCAATACAAATGGTATCTGGTGCAAAAAAAATAACCTGTATTTTGTTCTGTGATACTCTAGTGGACACTTTCAGGGCACCTGACCCAGATGGTACAGGGGTATGAGAATGGTTGACCTTCTAGCATCTGCACATTTCATAAAAGAAAACCTATCCAAGTGCCTGTTGCATACACACTGAGCTACTTGTGAATAATAAATGAAGCCTATACAGCTGAAAAGAAAAGTCAAATTTACACAAAGCAATCCATTTAATGTTTAGCATTTCAAAATGATACAAAACAGCACTAGATGCTGCAGTAGGCCTGGTAGGATTAAATGCACATTTTCACAATAATAGAGATGTACCAGGCTCATGAAGGATCATAGAAATAAGGTCATCAGATTCTTTTAAAAGTAAGCCAGTTAATTCTATAGCCAGGAACCATTCAAATAAAGCAAGAGAACATTTTTTTAAATCCTTTAGTCTAACTGTAGACAATGTTTCAAGAAGAATTCTGAATTATCTAAGAGCAGGATATTACTGTAAAACAAGAAACAGAATATTAAATCTTTTGCTGGCAAAAAACAGTTGCACATTCAGGCAGCCTTGAAAATGGCAGATTTTCCTAAAATATGCAATACTGGGGACAAGGCTAAGTTTTGCTCAAGCTTTAACCCTTTCACTGCCAGGCCCTGCGCTACACTTTTAAACTCAGATGGCCAGATCATTTTAGCAATTTTTTACATTGCTTTTTTATTTTTCCCTTACAGCTTTAAGAGTTTGTAAAAGACCCCCCAAACCATATATTTTCCGAAAGCACATGAACACTATACATTTAATTGACTGGGGAAGAACAGTAAATGCTCCGCAAATGTGTGCAATACACGTGGTTGCAATGCATTTGTCGGCAAAAATGAGGTTAAAACAGGCGCTGAGGATGCATCACATTGCTTCCTCACTGCCTGTCAGTAGCCTCTGGAACTCTATCCGAATGTGGATCAGGCTTCAGAGGCAAGGGCGATTTAGACGCATTTCTAAATCTACCCTTTTTTTTGGGGGGGGGGAGCTTTGGAGAGACATTAGGGATCTAAACAGACCCCTAATGTCTCTTTTTTGAGACAGAGAAAGGGACTGAAGACAGTCCTTTTTTCTGCAGCTTCATCTGCACTGTAGGTGAATAATTAAGAGTCTGTATGGAGACATATATTCATTCACTAAGTGAAGCATAGTAAACCCTGTTTTACTATCTTCAGTGATGAATGAATCAATGTCTTCATTCAAAAAACAATGGGGGCTGGAAAACATGGGTTTACCAGCCCTGTTCTCCATCCTGACATCCTGAGTCACCAATCTCCCAGACAGTAGCTGTAGTCGGCGGAAGGGGTTGGAGGGAATGGCGGTCAGCAGCGCAGCATGGGGGTATTTTTAGGATCTTTGGGGGGGGGGGGTGGTCCCAGCAGCAAAGGAATAATTAGGGGAGGTGGTCCCAGCAGCAGAGGGATAATTAACTTTGTGTACAGTATGGCTCCCATGCAGTTGCCAGCGGGAGAGGCAGTGATGGGAAGCCTGCAATTACATAAGAATCATAGCTGCCGGGTGGGGAGAGAACACACGGGGGGGCTTCCTGGTTGCTGGAGAATCAGTACTGGGTGTGGGACCAGTGGCAGACAGTGCAGCAGATCTTCACTTGATCTGAAGGGTGAAAAAGCAGAGGAGAGAGGCAGAGCAGCGGTAGCGGCGATGGTGGGGGTGGGGATTTAAGGTGAATAGCACTGATCAGCCACTTGGTAGCTACTAATCAAAGCTATTGTTTAGTTCAGTGGAGTCTGCTGAACAGTGCTGGTGTAGGTTCATGGTAGATGGAGTGACCATGAGCTTATAGCAGAAGCAGAAATGCAGGTCTATTCCATACGGACCTGGCCAGCTGGAAGCGGTGCTGTAGGTCCGTACGCCATACGGAACTGGCAGTGAAAGGGTTAAACCTGCAGCCCAAGATGGCTATGAATGTGGCCCAATTCTTTGTAAGAATGCATTTACACTTTGCAAAACACATGTGGCTGTAGAAAACTGGGCTTTTATAAGTTTTATCTTCCCAAAGAAAAATATCCCACTTTTCACAATTGCACCTTATTCGTGTCATCAGTTTTCGGCAGCACCTATATGTGAGCAACGATTTTCAAGGATGCAGCACGCAAAGGGCAAAATTAGAACCAAAATATCTGATGAGCACCTTGAGAATACATTGAGAATTGCTACTACACCCATAAAATCAGATATTGATGTGTTAATTTATTAACCACTCCAGATCCGCGCTATTGCCATAGTACGGCTCCAGCGCGGATCTGGAATGCCGGGACGACGTCCATGGACGTCGTCCCTTGTGCACGCTCCTCGCGCGCCCCCTAGTGGCAGCAGTGGCGCACGCCGCACGCTGCGCGAGCGTGCCCGTGGCTCGGGCGGACTCGATGTCCGCCCGGACCCACCGATCTCCTTCAGGAGCCTCAGAACGGGGAACCGCCGTTGTAAACACGGCGGTTCCCCGTTCTGTGACAGGGGACATAGCAGATTTACTGATCCCTGTCACTGGTATCAGTTAGATCTGTTATGTCCCGGTCAGCCCTGCCCCCCCACAGTTAGAACACACCCAGGGAACATATTTAACCCCTTCACTGCCCCCTGCTGGTTAACCCCTTCACTGCCAATGACATTTATACAGTAATCAGTGGACATTTAAATTTCTGATCGCTGTATAAATGTCATTGGTCCCAAAAATGTGTAAAAAATGTCCGACATGTCTGCAACAATATCGCAGTCCCGATAAAAATCGCAGATCGCCGCCATTACTAGTAAAAAAAAATAAAATAATAAAAACGCCATAAATCAATTCCCAGTTTGTAGATGCGATAACGTTTGTGCAAACCAATCAATATACGCCGATTGCGATTTTTTTTTTACCAAAAATATGTAGAAGAATATATATCAGCCAAAACTGATGAATAATTTTTTAAATGGATTTGTACTTTAGCAAAAAGTAAAAAATATTGTTCTTTTTTGCAAAATTGTCGCTCATTTTTTGTTTATAGCGGCGATCAGAAATGACGCAGAGGGGATCAAATACCACCAAAAGAAAGCTCTATTTGTGGGAAAAAAAGGACGCAAATTTTATTTGGGTACAACGTCGCACGACCGCGCAATTGTCATTCAAAATGCGACAGCGCTGAAAGCCAAAAATTGGTCTGGGCAGGAGGGGGGTTTAAGTGCCCGGTAAGGAAGGGGTTAAAAACAGTGTCAAATATTATGCTAGTTATATGTCACCCTCTTATAATAAAAAACATTAAAAATAAGTTCTATTACTCAGATAGGTACATTATTTATATCAGTGATCATTAAGTTGTGATCCGCCCGACTTTTTTCTGTTCATCAGCTATCCTTATTGTCAGTGAAATTTATGTGTGACCCAAGACAATTCCTCTTCTTCCAATATGGCCATGGATGGTCAAAAGGTTGGACGCCCTTGCTTTAAGTCCTCATACACACAGGACGTTAAAAACAATGTAAAAACTATCAGTAGCTTTCTAGTGAGTCTTTCAGCTTTTTTCAGTGTTATTGCACTAGTGTTTTTGAGCGTTTTTTTTTCCCAATGGATCAAAAACATCCAAAAAGTTTGGCGAGCCACGATTTTGAGCATTTGAGCATTTTTACAGCTGAAAAACGTCTCTCAGAACCCACCAGTCTTGGGTTTTTTTACAGCTCAAAAACGTCCCAGGCAAAAACAGTTGATAACAGCCTATGTGTGCATGAACACATAGGAGAACATGATGGGGAGTTTACTGACTGTAGGAAAAAAACATCTGAAGCTAAAAACAGCAGCTGTAAAAACATCCAAAAACGTCCCGTGTGCATAAGGCCTAAAGGCTACATGTTGTAGCCACAGTATCCTTACAACTGAAAAACTATTACCCCACTATGTGCATTATTCACATTCACGCCACATTCCAGAATTCTGCAGGCCTTAGTTACATAAAAGTCTTATCTTCCACCAATCAGATTAAAATCTGCCATTAGGAAATGACATCAAGTTTAAACCTGAATTCTGACTGAGACCTAAACAATCAGTTCTAGCATATTTTTCGTATAAAATCTCATTTTTATACAGCTTATCCTATATGTTAAAGGAGATCGCAACTTGCTGTTTTCACTGGATGATTCTGCCCCATGTGAAACTATATCCTGTTTCCCATGAGTGCTCACAGTGATTAGCACTGAACTGAGCTCAGAGCCCCCACATCACTAAAGGTCACAGTGATAAAATATGGGCTGGCGGGAGGAACCAGAGATCTGACACATCTGAAATTGTTTCATATGCTGAAGGTTCTTCATTAATTTACCAAGCTTCTTAGCTCTTCAAAGCAGCAAAGATCAGAGATGCAGTCAGGACAGGTAAGTATTTTTTTTTTTTTTGCAGGGATATTTTTCTTTTACATTATGCAAATAAATAGCTATTATGCACACTGGAGGTTATAAACATGTTAGTAGCGTTAGCTGCAGAATGAGTTTTGCAGCATTTTTGCAATAGCGTTTTCAGGTCTTTTTTTTAGCACTCCCACAAAACGTATGGCTCAGAAATACTCATAAATGCTGAATAGTTGTGTTTTTCAACTTTCTGTAGCTTTTTTCAGAGTTTTTTACTGCTAAAAACTCCTCTTCAAATCCACTAGTTCTGTTTTTTTTTTTTTTCAGCCAGAAAATGCCCCTGCCAAGAAACGCTGATGAAAGCCTATGTGTGCATGGACACATAGGATAACATGCTGGGGAGTTTTCTGGCTGCAAAAAAAATGCCTAAAGCCAAAATCAGCAGCTGTGAGAACATCCAGTGTGCATGAGGCCTTGATAAGATTGCACTTAAAATGTAGCTTATATTATAAAAAAACGTAATTCCAGCAGAAAAAAGGAATATGATTTCCCAGCTACCCACAGCAACCTTTCAGAAACATTTCCTCCAGTACAACAAGCCAACAGTTGCCAGATGCAAAGCCCTAAAAAACTGTGAATTATAAACACTAAAGTTGCAATTTCCAATGCTGCTATAAAGATTTACAATGTATTCTGCATATTGATATATTACATTTTTCATTCCTCAGGAATTTTCTGGTCCTCTGAACGCTGGTCACGTTTTCCAGTTTTAGGGTGGCTCCTTTCCCTTGCTGAATCCTATGGAGCACCCTCGCATGTGGGCTCCTGGATGGCACTAAAGCTAAATGTCCGTACGAACACACAGCCCAAAGCCTAGAATTGAAAGCCAATTCCATGTGCTGTTCATTCCCCGCCTTTAAGCAATCAGATTGACAGCTGCAAGAGACTGCGCTGCCCTTCGCTAACTGAAAGTACTCTGTGTGCATACTTCCCAACCAGAAGCTCAGGGAAGTAGCACTGAGAAAGCTAGAGAGATGGGGTAAGAGGTTTGAAAGTTAAACGCTGTATGTGTTATGGCAAAACATTTTAAGAAAAACATTACTGGGAAATGTTTATGTGCTTGATTTGAATGTGTTTAGTTACGCTAAGGCCCCTTTCACACTTATGCGATCCGATTTTGCCACGATTTTGGATCAGTAAGACTTTGGTCCGACTTTGCTGCAACTTTGGCTCAATGAAAACATATTACAAAGTCATGCAGAAATCGCATCTATATTATTCAGGTGCATGAGACTTTGAGGGTTTAACATTGAAGTCTATGGACTTCATGTTGGGCCAAAGTAATGCAGGGACTATTTTGAAGGAGGCACGACTTCAAAGTCGTACAGATATGAACGGTACTCATTGGAAATAATGGGGAAGGACTTGTCATGGGACTTTGCAGTCTCAAATTGCAGGACAACTCGCACAAGTGTGAAAGGGGTCTAAACGTTTAATACTACTTCCCAACCACGGCACTACCTGCCAGGAGTTTGCATGTTCTCCCTTTTGCTGCGTGGGTAACCTCCGGGTACTCAGGTCATCTCCCACACTCCAAAGACATGCTGGTAGGTTAATTAAATCCTGTTTAAATTGGCCCTAGAATATGAATGTGAGTTAGGGAGGGTAGGGACTGATGTGAATGTATAATATTGTGTAAAGCGCTGCATAAATTGACAGCGCTATAAAAGCACCTGAAATAAATAAATACTACTTTAAGGGAACATGATCCAGTCCTGGTAGGTCAAAGGATTTTTTTTCTAAAGAAAAGAAAAAAAATCCCTTAATGGCAAATATATTTAAGGATCAGGGTCCTTTTCACAGAATTCCTTAATATGTCAGCCTAAATTTAAAAATTATGGACTCCACAAATTTGGTGTGACATCTAATGTGTTAGTTATCAGCCTACTCAGAGTACAAATATTTGATTCACTCAATTGAAAAGGGATTGGTTATCCAGAAGCAGAATGAAAAATAAGGCTGTGTACTGTAGCTATCTGCCTGAGTATGTGATTATTGCACAGCCAATGAGATTCTTCCCCATACAATCTATTTAAAGGGCGCTGAAGAGGAACTGAATAGATTGGTTCAAATAGATGTTCAACCAAATCCGGCAGACAGATTAGGCCACCCTGCTGCAAGGGCTTGAGTGGACACTTTTGTTTGGGTGGTTATGAAGGAGGAGATGGCATATGCCTATCCTCAAATGACACATTTATTACTGAAACCTGCTGCAGTCTTAAGCTCAATCCCACATGTGTGGTAAATGCTTTGCCATGTCTCTTTTGATAAGGAGCAGTGGCATGAAGCTGCTACCTCGAGAGTGCTCAATTCCTCAGCATTTTAACGCTTTCTGTGGAGATCAATAGAAGAAAAAGGGTGTAATAACGGCACCCATTGATTGCAATAAATGAAAACAGCTCCAACTGCTCAGCCCACAGATTAATGGGTCTTTAGGGACTGGGTCACACCAGACACTGTGCTATGGCTTTGGACCTATAACACACTCCATGGCTAACACAGTACATAGAGGTCTGGAAAGAACCACAAGTGGAGCCTAATGCCTGAAAGTCATTTTTTAAGCAGGTCTTGCAATCATCCAGTTCAGTGGGGTCAGGGTATGCGGAAAATAATGAAACCTGTATAGCTGCTTATAGAAGAACCTAACCCTTAAATTACAACAAAAGCACCTTTAGAAATGTCTAGTAATGACAATCTACAACTAGATACTGATAAATAATTGCAGGCTCTTTATTTGTTGCATTTCATATTTTCCTTTTCTTCTCCTTTCTTCTCACAGTGGTCATTTTTACTAGGGTTGCACTGACACCACTTTTTTAAGATTGAGTACCAGTACCGATACTTTTTTTCCATGTACTCGCCGATACCCGATACTTTTTTTTAATGTCACGTGAAGTGGCACTAATATGCAGCACTGATGACGCGTGGACTGTCAGTAGTTTTCTATTTTTTTTTTTCACTATTTTTTTTTATTATTTTTAACAATTTATATATATATATACACATATATTTTTTACAATGCTTTTTTTTTTGGGGGGGGGGGGGGGAGTGGATGGTGTCAGTGTTTTTCTCATTTTGTTTTTTATTATTTTTACAATTTTACTATCACTTTAAAGTGCTGTTAATGGCAGAATGTCATACTTACCTGCTCTTTGCAGTGGTTTTGCACAGAGCAGCCCCGATCCTTCTTTTGTCGGGTCCCCTGCCAGTGCTCCTGGCCCTTACCTCCTGCCAAGTGCCCCCACAGCAAACAACTTGCTATGGGTGAACCCGTGCAGGCTCGCTCCCAGGTCACTGCTCCGTGTGTCCATTCACATATAGCTATGGCTTGGCCCCACCCCTGCTCTCTCCTTATTGGCTCACTGGCTATGATTGAGAGTAGCAGGAAAATGCATAAAGGTAAAAAACCTTGAGCCTTTACAACCACTTTAAGATGAATTTATATCAGCCATGCAGAGCTGTATGTTGCTGTGATTTTTAGTAAAAATGGGGAAAGGTCCACTTAAAGAGACCAGCTCAAGCAGCGTGTAGATGAAGTTTTGACTGAAAAAAAAAAAAAAACAATCTGGAACAAAAAGAAGAAATGGCTAGCAAAGCAGTCAGTAAAAAACAACATTTCATCCCCCTAGGCCACTAGCAAAAAACTGAGGCATGCTAAGAGTAGGAGGGGGTTATACCAGGCTGGTCACTTTTTTGTCCAAATTCTGCCATCGATGGCAGTATAATCCAAATGTGGATTATGGGTATTCGAACCCTGCATCTGAACCCTGTATCCCTCAACGCCACAGAACTCAGGTTACATTTTTTAATATTCACTGTGTTAATTAAAAATTTTACAGTAATATGAAGGGTACAACAGAGTCTTGGGTTAGATTTCATTCAATTTGTGAAGCTTCTGCCAAGTAATCACAAAAGATACACATCAACAATACCATCTCTCAGAACAGGAACATATGGCATCTTATTTTGGCAGCACCTAAAAGGAATATTTTTGTTCATTTTATTTACTCAATGTAAGTAACGCAATTCCTAACTGTAAGTAGCATAATGTTGTTGTTTTACAATGCCAATTCATTAAAAGTAAATTATTGCAGCAGGTATAAAAAATTAATTCATTCAGTTAAAATTGATCACAAGCATATACTACAGATTTATATGGGCCATATCTAATATACACCTAGTTTTTACCTGTGCCTAATGACCTGGGGTAAGAAACTACACCAAAGCACAATAGCTATCTGACAGTCTGTTGCACTTGTAGGTAAATTAAGAAATAAAATGGAAAAAGGATGTATTGAAGGTCTGCTTTGGGTAGTGGAAAGCAACAAGACTCTTGGGGCCCAAGTGAAATTCAACCATTATCTATTCTGATAAAAGGGGAAAGTATCCAAATCTCTAACAGTTGAAGGCATTGTATTTCTTACCCATAGTGTGTTAAAGCGGAGGTCCACCCAAAAAGTCGAACTTCCGCTTATTTGCTTCCTCCTTCCCCTCCGGTGCCACATTTGGCACCTTTCAGGGGGAGGGGGAGGCACCCGTACCCACTTTCGAGAGATCTCGCCACGCAACCGTCCCTTGGATGTTCGGCCCCCTTCCTCCTACTGCAGGGCCAAGTAGAAAGCGTATCGCGTTCCGCGCATGCGCAGTAGAGAACCATCTGTGAAGCCGAAAGGCTGGTCGGTACGTTGAGCTTGGATATTCTTTGTATTTCTTTGACATGCGTCTGCTCTTCCAGTGCTCCTTGCTGTAAAGGCCAGTTATAGGTGGGGGCAGTGACCTTTGCTTGTATTGTCAGTAGCTACAGTATTTGTAGCTGCTGACTTTTTTTTCCCCAGGCTGAAACACCTTTTTAATCTCTGTAGATAATGCCCCAGATTAATACCTCAGACTGAATGTACATGCTGGGTGTATTCTTAAAAAAAAAAAAAAGCACAAAATAAAGTTTTATTATCAGATACAGAGAATGACTTTAAGCCGGGTACCCGCTACAGTTTTTTTTTTTTCTTCGAAAAAAACCGACAGCTCCAGCCCCCCCCCCCCCATGCCAGAACACTCCGTGATCTGCGCTGATCGGGAATCGGTTGGCTGCTGGTTTTCCAGCATGCTCGCCTGACATATGTACGGGCCGAATATTGGCCATTTTTTTTTTTAACCAGCCGTTGTCTCCTGACATTTGGCCCGTGTGTACTGGGCTTTATAAAGGCAATACAGGGAGTGCAGAATTATTAGGCAAGTTGTATTTTTGAGGAATAATTTTATTATTGAACAACAACCATGTTCTCAATGATTCCAAAAACTCATTAATATCAAAGCTGAATATTTTTGGAAGTAGTTTTTAGTTTGTTTTTAGTTGTAGCTATTTTAGGAGGATATCTGTGTGTGCAGGTGACTATTACTGTGCATAATTATTAGGCAACTTAACAAAAAACAAATATATACCCATTTCAATTATTTATTTTCAGCAGTGAAACCAATATAACATCTCAAAATTCACAAATATACATTTCTGACATTCAAAAACAAAACAAAAACAAATCAGTGACCAATATAGCCACCTTTCTTTGCAAGGACACTCAAAAGCCTGCCATCCATGGATTCTGTCAGTGTTTTGATCTGTTCACCATCAACATTGCGTGCAGCAGCAAC